>LBNU01016359.1:130170-146829 GCA_014162995.1 Artemisia annua | reverse complement strand
TTTATTTGTTAGTTTTGACATCGATCTTGATTATTTTATTTATTATTTATTTTATTTTTTATTTATTTATTTTTTTTTTCACAAGACCAAACCTTTCATTCTTTTGTCATGCAATTACTTTGTTTTCTTTAAAGAGGGGGGGGGGGGAGGGGTCCAGGTTATTTAATCTTCTGAGAAGTTAATTTTTGGAGTCAGTCCTGTTATATCATTTGATGGTATGGCCTAGAAATTCTTATGATAACCTCAATGCTGAGTAGCATTTGTTACCTTTGTGAATAAGAGTTAGATTTTGCACTTAATACACTAACATAAGTAGTCCATTTACTATCCTTGTGACAGTAGTGAATGCTAATTTTGTTTATAGTTAGTTCTGTGCTTTGATCCTCTACTCAGGATTCTTTTAAACCGTTGATTCTCAGTTTGCTTGCAAGTAGATAAATAAGAGAAAGAAAATTGCTTTTATTTTAGCCAATTGATTTTTTCTCCTGTGGCAGCTTATGGAAAGATAATATCAAGTGTTTAGCTTATCTGTTATCTTCTTTTATATGATTTTTTGTGTTTATGCAGTTTCACAAGACCAAACTTTCCTGAGATACAATGGTTAAACGGGCTGCAGATTCTAACTGGTCGTTGAAGAAGACAAAACCAAAGAAATCTGAAAAGTGGGTATATGGTCTTTGTAACTTTGGGAACTGGAACCCATATATATATTATTGTCTCTAATATTAAGAATTCTATATGATTATAATAAAGGACTAAAGGGCATTCCCTGAACTTATATCGCCCTGACAAGTGACAACTAAAGTGCTGATATCTTTTGGGTGGTTTAGGCCATTTGCACAAAGAAGAGTGCAAATAAATGTTTCTCTTTGGAAGTTAGCAAAAGACAAAGCTAACTTATTAGTTAATCTCTAAATGTTATCAGTTACTTCTTAAATTGTACTATATACATGAAAGTAACTATTTATGGCCTTATGGGTGTTTTGATGTTTGTATTTATCAAGGGAGCCACAATTGCATAAGGCGATATTCAAGGCAGGAGGACTGCCTGATGGAACAGAAGTATTTTATATTACTCCAGAACGGGTAGCTGATTTTTTAATGAACATGTGAGCATTAGATCTCTAAGTTATTTTATTAATCTAACATCCTCGTATTGACAGAATTTTCCGGGTAGAAAACAAGGATTTGGGATATTTTGTCTTCACTGCAAAGAAGAGGTACTTCTTCCTTCAACTTTAGAGCTTTATGGCATAGGAGATGACATAATTTTCTTATGATTTTGTTAATAGATTAGTCCCTCGCTATTTGAGGCTCACGCTGGCATGGCCTCCCGAAAAAAGCCGTAAGTTTCCCCACCAAAAACAAATGAAGACATGTTTCCCTGAAATTTTTGGGTATAATCTATTAATTTCCATATTCAAATATTGCCAGCTATAAAATATTTACCTCAAAAGTGGAATGTCTCTCCATGAGTACGCACTCGAGTTAAAGCTGAAGAAGGGAGATTTGGCAAAAAATGATGGCGTGTGCAGTGTTCATGAGACAGGTGGAGACGTATTGTGCGCTCGATGCCATAGACTGGTCCATACAGGTAGAATTTTTGATATATCACGCGAGTGTTTTTGATACTTCCGAGTTCACGCTGGATTCAACGTGGTCGTGTGCTATATGGAAACTGATGCATATTCTTTTGGCCACACAGAATACTTATCTAAAACAGGCACTTCCAAGGAAGTACTGTGCCAAAGTTGCACAAAGAAGCATGTGGGACCAAATTCCACCAAGAAGATTGCAAGCGGTGCTTTTGCATGTCTACTATGCAGGTAATACCGTTATTCACACTACATTACATGTTAGCATAGAAATCATTTTTCTATTTATATAAAATCGTGCAAGCCTGTTTGAATAAATTGGTTTACTGTATACAGAGCCTATGATTTCGTTGAAGGCCGCCTCTTACATGACCGCACTTCTATTATCTGCTATCAGGTGATTATATTTGTTTGGTGGTCACTTTTGCTTTCATACTATGTGTTTTTATGCTGTACTGTAAACAAATCGCTCAATCCATTTTGTATACCTCGCAGTGTGAGAAGGAGTACCACATCGGATGCCTGAACAAACAAAAGGAGACTAAACTGGAGGTGGTTACAACATATTCCTTTTTTGTTTTGTTTTGTTTTGTTTCTTTCATACAGTAACTAGGTTACTGACGAGAATCAACTAAACCATCCATGTGTTCTAGGAACTGCCCCAAGGCAAATGGTACTGTACTCGGGTGTGTGAGGAAATTCATTATCAACTTAGGCTATTGATGAAATCTGAACCGGAGAAGGTACCGGATTATCTCTTAGATTTAATAAACAAGAAGTTGAAGGAAGGTGATGCGGATGACATAAAAAATCGTGATGTGAGGTTTGTTCTTATTCGTGGCAAAAAAGTCAAGGAAGCTTTTGAAACTAAGAGATTGTTGCTCGGAGACACTATTAAGATATTTCAAGTAAGTATAGTTTCTATATGTAAGCTTTTGCGTATTATTATCATTGATCTTTTCGCAGTGCAATTAGTTCATAAAAGCAGTTTTTTGGCAAGTACAAAGGTACCTTTTCATTTGTTCTGTTCAAGTCATCGTAGTTTTTTTTGTGTATGCATGTCATTAAAAGATGCTTTTGTGTCCTGTTTGGGTCATTTTGTAAACTGCTATCTTAAATAAAGCTATTTTATAGTATATAACTAGGGCTGAGCAAAACAGACCGTGGACCCAACCGAACTGAGAAACTGGACCAACCAGACCAAACGTATTTCGTCCGGTCCTCGGTCCACCCTTTCCTTAAGATACGGTCCTCGGACCGGTCCGGTCTTACATAAAACCGGCCATTATGCTTTGCCGGACCGGACCGGACCAAACCGATGAACCGGACTGGACTGGACCGATCCGGATCTAGACGGAACATTTTGGTCCGGTCCTTGGTCTGGTGTTTTGGGCGAAATCAGTTTTCGGTCCGGTGCGGTTTTGGTTGGTCCGGTTCGGTCAAAGGTACCTTTTCATTTGTTCTGTTTAAGTCATCGTAGTCTTTTTTGTGTGTGTGTATGCATGCCACTAAAAGATGCTTTCGTGTCCTATTTGGATCGTTTTGTAACCTGTTATCTAACTTTATTATACATACTTTTTAACACTATATCTAAATAAAACATTCTTGTATAAAACTATAAGTTTTAAAAGCTGGTTTTAAGTGATTATTGGTTACAATATGGCCCCAATGGGACACAAAGCCATCTTTTAAAAAGTGACTAGTCGCTTTCCGAATGCCTCTTGCATTTGCCACTGGGAGAGTCGCTAGCTTGCTTGCATTGTAGAAACTGTAGCTTCCGCGCCCTTCCTGCCTAATGAAATAGATTAAGGACTCGAATATAAAAAAAAGTGTCTTTTGCTCTTGTCCTGATATTGTTTGCATTTAAGTGGGCATTTGCATCTACTTTATTACTCCTGTATTCTAAGCTAAGTTTTCTAATTTATAAGCCAAAATGTGAAAAATAAGTGAAAATTTGAGCATATATTAATGTGCTTCACTAATACTCTTTTTCATTGTTATTTATAGAATTACGGGGTGTTGCATCCCCATGTATATAATTGTTAGGATTGGAAAATATTTATTAAACAATGGTTAATGTTGTATTTACAGGACAAGCATTAAGTTTAACTAAGGTTCCGATTCTTAGTTGGATCCTGTATAACCGGGATTTGGGATAGTAGATTATTATGCTTGTGGTTATCGTCAAAAGAGAATTGAATGAGTTGCATACGTATGCATATTTTTTGTTCAATTAATCTATTGAATTCTATTTTCTGGGTCCTATCAATAATCATTAGATCTATATACTAAGAAAATTTGGTTTCACTTGAAACAGTTTGTCTAGAATTTTCAAATAGTGAAATTTTGTCCTATTTTGTAGTGAATTGAATCATTCAACATAGTTGTTAACCTTAAATCCTCCGAGTTAATACTTAGTTTCTTTATTGAAAGTTGTGATCTTTGAACGATAAGCAATTCGCTTCTCTGTTTTTATTTTTTTTTAGCTTTTTACAGTCGAAAATGCTGTCTTATAAAATTTTCATATTTTGTTATCAGGGATTTCTTGTCTTAATATGCACAATACATTAGATCAACTTATAATTGATGAAAGGAGTAACAGGAAATTTTACTTCGACTACAAACTTTACACTCTTCTGCTGGAAAGTTTACTCTGACGGCAAACTTTATGCAATCTAAGATCTGATATAATTTTACTCAAACAAATTAGTGTAGGTGTACTTGATAGCAATTAGTTCTTTGTATAAAAGGAAATTTTTAACTTTATGTTGTGATTTTGATTCTTACAGGAACAATTCAAGCCCATTATTGATAAAGAAACTAGAAGGAACTTCATTATAAGAATGGCACATGGGTAAAACATAAAACTTACCAAACTGTTACTTCCTTTTCTGTTTATTTATTTATTTATTTATTATTTTTTTTATTTTTTTATTTTTTTATTTATTTATTATTTTTTATTTTTTTATTTTTTAATTTTTTTATTTTTTTTAGCATCTAAAAGTTTATCCATTCAACAGGAGCCATATTGGTGAAAGAGTTTTTTTTGAAGGAGTATACACTGCCATGCTAACAGTCGAGTAAAGCCACACTTCTCATTTTGTATTTATTTTTTGCGTTTCAGAATTACTCCTTTCGAATTTCATAATTTGGTGGCAACATTTGTAACGAATTTTGTGCTGAATTTGTAGCTCTAAGGTTGTCACGGCCGGCATGTTCCGTGTTTTTGGCGATGCAACTGCAGAACTTTCGATTGTTGCCACAAGTGAACCATATAAACAGAAGGTATGTGTTTTTAATCTCTTCATAGTTTCTATTACCCCCCACAAAAGGAGTATATTTTCAGAAATTACATGATAAAGTAGGGAACTTTCAGTTTATATAAATTCTGGGTAAGGTATTTTACATTGATATTAATCCCAGAAATAATAAGTAGATTAATCAAATATTCAAATTTGCATTGGTATGCCTGTGTGCAATTGAGAAATTGAGAAACTCCTTAAAAAGCTTCAAACTTTTTGGAATTTTTTGCCGATACCAAAAATATTTAACATTTCGAAAGTTTCTATACTATTTGGTGACACTACTAAAATCTGTGTGGCTACATTTCCAGGGTTACTTCAATGTACTCTTTAGCTGCATTGAGAAGCTTCTATCTTACTTGTGCATCAAGAAGATTGTTCTCCCAGCCTCTGTCGGTGCTAAAACCATGTGGATAGAAAAATTTGGTTTTAAAAACATGACCACAGGACAAGTAAGTTGTTTCTTATGTTTTTTAGTATGAGATTTCACTTTTTCTTGACACATATAAACTAATATGTGGTTTTGTGGGATTTCAGATGGAAGAATACAGGAAAACGCAACCATCGATGTTGGCGTTTGGGGGAACCTCCCTCTTAGAAAAAGGAGTTCCCATTGGTCAAAGGACTTTCAGGAATCTTAGGACTTTCAAACTTAAACTTGATTTGAAGTAGCCTGTCATGGAACAATGTGATGTTGGATGCAGTTGAGTTACTAAGGTAAAAACATCAGGGTTTTTGTTTTATGGAAAACTGGTTTTAGGGATGTTTGGAAGTTAAACGTTTAAAGATGATTGTGTATCAAGATTTAGCTCTTTTTGGCTTGCATTCTATCTTTGGGACATATTTGATGTGGTTTTTGCAGTGACGATTGCATTGGTTCTAATCCTTTTGTAAACAAAAGGAACAATTTAGGCCTGATTGATTTAGAATTCCTGCCTTATCTTGTATATTGATCGCCATTTTATAAAGTTGGGAGGTGATTTGTACACCACATTTTTTTTTCCCATCCACTGCTGAATCATGCATAGCAAGCGTTGTACTGTGTGCATCACTGGTGTAATTCAGTGGTGCAAAAAAAAAATTACAAATCACTTCCCCTAATTTTCACTGTGACAAGTGTAATGTCTTATCTATATCTGTATTTATATTATCTATAAATCATTTAGGTCTAAATAGAAAGGCTTTAAAATTCAGCTAACACACTTGCCTATAATGGTAAGATTTAGTCAAATACTAATATTAGTAACCGACATGTTTTTTAAAATGAATTACTCAACAATATAAATGATTGTAATCAAAACATTTAAAATACGATTAAATAAATATACATTATTAACTTTCGGTTACATAATTTTAAATTTACATTAAATGTTATTTGTTTTAGTACAAAAAAATATTATGATGAGATGACATATTCATTTTAGAAAGTGATTGTGTACGATTTATTAAGGTGATGAAAAAAAATGTTGGCTTGAGATGGTGAAGTCAACCATGACATTTTTGCAATATTAAGAATTCACATTGTCTTTGTCTTCACATTATCACTAACTACTACGTGTCATCATTATTACCGTGTCATCACTATTACCGTGTACCAAAACGCTACCATTATTGCTTTCTCCCTTTTTGATTTCAATGCATTGCGCATGCACTAATATAATGTATAAAGATGATTGTGATGCTTTAAACTATTGTGGGTTATTTGGCTACACGGGTACCCGGCTAGTTTAATGATGATGATGATGAAGAGCAATGTTGCAAAAATCGTGAATCGGTACTGAGGCGGTCCATGTCTGATTAGCGATTTTTAACCGATTAATCGGCCGATATTCTTGACTCGGCCGATTACCTTGTAAATCTCTCCAAGGTCCATGGCCGATTAGCGATAAATCGCCGATTAATTGGCCGATTCGGCCGATTTTTGCAACACTGGAAGAGAGAGAGAGAGAGAGAGAGAGAGAGAGAGAGAGAGAGAGAGAGAGAGAGAGAAAAGTATCCGAGAAGGCTTCTTGTTAAGAAAAAAAAATGGAAATTACTTAAATGTGTTTATTTGGCATAAAAAGTTTTAAATACTTGCAATGTATATAGTGTCTTTCTTCTGAGCATAAGGCTTTCATCAAGTTTCAAAATACTTATAGCGTGAGTGCACAACTTATAACACCAAGAACCAACTGCAAAAACAAGCTTATCTCATCATCTCGTCTTTAAATTTCAGGTGATAATGAAGAAGAGTCTAGCTGATCATGTGTCTAGTGAATGTTTTGTACTTATGGATCAAACTGCATTAATGCCTACCAAATGCAATCAACTCACCATTCAAGTTTATCATCTTAGAATTTGAACATCAAGTTTTCTGTAGCTATGTGCCTATGAGTCGGAAATAAGCATTCAAGTGAATACACACGGAGTTAAAATATAGAAACCGAGAACAAGCCAATCAACCGATTTCAAGCAAAGTTCAAACTTCGATTTCAACCAGTTAACAACCTTTGTAAAGCCAAGGCTGTGCTTTATAACTAAATCACTATCCGCAAGCAACAACGAATTTAATAACAAGAAACTGTATATAATTAATAACTCCATACATGAAAAAACACAATCAAAACATTTGCGAACCTTTCTTCCCAAGAATCGTTTCCCAAACCATGGGCGAAAACGGCCCTTTCTTCTCCATAAAATCCCTAACCGCTTTCTCATCAAACCCAAACCCTTTCTCATTCAACTTCCCAATCACAACTTTCACACTTTCCAAACCCCTTTCTTTACAAAACCCATTAACCAAACCTGTAAACGTCCCCAAATTAGGCGAATGACCCGCCTCAACCATCTAAATACAAAACTCAATCGCCTCATCAAACCTCCCACCTCTACACAACCCTTGAACAATCACTCCATAACTAAACGCATTCGGCACAATCCCATTCTTCTGCATCTTCCTAAATATCCTTGTTGTAATCGTTACAACAAACCTGGAAGCTAGAGCGGAATATATCGCGATCTAATGAAGAAACACACACACCAGCAGGTTATATCTATGACAGAAAAGTAAAAACAGATGCAAAAGACGATTACCCTTAACCGAATGTTTAGATTAAGTTTGAAAGAATGCGTACAAATAACCTCACCCCTCGTCTATATTTATAGAGAACGAGGGGAAGAAAACAACTCCTAAACTGAATAGAAGTATGTCGGCTGTTAACAAATAAAAGGAAACAAAAAACAATGTTGGCTAAATAAACTTAACACTTTACCCCCTTGGACATCAAGTAAAACTAAAATAAAGACTAAACTTATAACAATTTCCTCTTTAGGCTTTATATTAGCCTATACCAACGCTCAACAACTCCAAGCAGTGTTGAAACTTGTGTCCAGGTACCACCTTCGTCAAGGCATCCGCATTATTGTGTTCAGTACCCACCTTCCGAACTTCAACCGTCTTTGCTTCCAAGACCTCTCTGATAAAGTGATAACGCACATTGATGTGCTTAGTCCTTTCATGAAAAGCATGATTCCGTGATAAGTGAATCGCGCCCTGATTATCACAATTAACTGCCACAGTGTTAAGCTCCATGCCCAACTCTTCCAAGAGTCCTCTTAGCCAAATAACTTCCTTCACAGCCTCCGTAAGAGCCATATACTCCGCCTTTGTAGTTGAAAGAGCCACCACGTGTTGTAGCGTTGCCTTCCAGCTTACAACACATCCTTGTACTAAAAACGCGCAACCAATGAGAGACCTACCTTTATCTGAATCCTTAGTGTATTTTGAATCAACAAAACCTGTTACGTCCACATGGTTGCCACGATTTGTCCCAAACACCAAACCCACGTTTACAGTACCTCGCAAATATTTCAAAATCCACTTCACTGTTTCCCAATGATTTTTACCTGGATTTGCCAAATGTCTACTAACTACACTTACCGCATACGTTATGTCTGGCCTCATGCACACCATCAAGTACATTAAGCTCCCAACCGCATTTGAATACGGCACCTTACTCATCCTTTCAACATCACAAATGGACAATCCTTCAACGACAGCTTGAAGTACCCACCCAATGGCATCTGAACCAATTTCCTATTGTCTATTCTCAAATTATTTAAAATCTTAGAAACGTACCCGGATTGTGACACCCTAAGAATCTTGCGACTCCAATCCCTGATGATCTCCATACCAAGAATCTTCTTTGCTTCCCCGAGCTCTTTCATGTCAAACTCCTTATTAAGGAAAGACTTGATAGACCCAATCCCAGCCTTGCTTTTACAAGCAATCTGCATATCGTCTACATATAACAGTAGATAGATATACTCACCTAGTGCATAACTCATGTAATATACGCAGTTGTCGTAACTGCTATGCTTAAACCCGTTGCCCAGCATGTTATCATCAAACCTCCTATACCATTGCATAGGTGACTGCTTCAAACCATAAATGGATTTCTTTAACAAACATACCTTGTTACCTTGTTCATATCCCGGTGGCTGCCTCATGTAGATCACTTCTTCAAGATTCCCATGTAAAAATGTCGTCTTTACATCAAGCTGCTCTAGCTCATAATCTCTACATGCAGTCAATGCAAGTATAACCCGAATAGATGTGTGTCGAACTATCGGCGAAAATACTTCATTGTAGTCAATACCTGCTCTCTGTGTGAATCAAAGAGCCACCAACCTCGCCTTGTACCTAGGCTTTTGAACACCTTCAATCCCTTCCTTAATCTTGAACAGCCATTTGCAGCTCACCAGCTTTTGTCAAGCTCGATGATCTACTAACTCATAGGTCTTATTCTTCCTCAGAGGATCCATCTCTTCATCCATAGCAGCTTTCCACTTGGAACTGTCTTCACAAGCAATTGCAACCTGGTATGTCAATGGTTCATGAGTATATCTTCTTCCTCTGCTGCAGCAAACGTGTAAGCAGCCATATTACTCTCATCCCGAAACCTCAAAGGTTTCGTTCTTGTCCTTGGCTCTCTATCCCGAACTGATGACGTGGGATTGCGACCACGCAACAGGTTTTACCTCTCAAGGGATCTTGAGAAGCTTGCAATCCCACCAGGCAGTGTACCTGGTCGGTGTAGTATAGTGTAGTGGTAAGTACGGGGGATTGATCGTTCACTCACAGGGAATAGTGTTCGTTAGGTTAGAAAAACTACTCTAATAGGTCTAAGGGTGAAGGAAGATTATATTTTGTATTTTTATATTTTAATGAAAAGCAAGTAAAATCTCGGGTTTTGGAGGAGCGGACGGAATTAGTTGCTAGTCCACTAACCCAAAAACTACAATTGCAATTAAAAATAAAATAACTAAACTATTGTGGTTGTGAAAACTTATACGGAGACAAATGTGTTTACTTAGATTTCCATACTCCCTAACTATCTTTTACCGGTTAATTGGTGTGTGTATTAATGTTGTAGATGACGGGTGTATTCCTTAACAATTCATGGGGTGGCGTTCATATCTCCCCAATTCTATGAGCTCTTATCTCCTCCTACAACGATGCGTAAAGCACCCAATCATAGGGATTGTAAACAGTGGCTCATGCATTAAATACTACCTTAATAACCTAGTACGCATTAGTTACATGTTTCTTAAGACGTTCAAGCATGTTACCGTATAAGAGTTTAGCCAGTTTTCTTAAGCCTAACATCGATGGAACATTCATCCAAGACAAGTAATAACACACCAATCAACCAATAATTAATAGTTAGGTTTCATTAGATCTAAGCAAACACAAGAAAAATCTTGCCTAGCATGTTAATTGAAAGACAAGCATAAGATGTAATTAACCAACACATAGACATATTTATTAATTTAATTGAGGACTTATCTTTAATTGAACATGAAGGATTCAAGGGTGAAAAACCCTTAAGAATACAGCCAAATTCGTCTTTAGGGTTTTGCCCAAAGTTGCACCAAAAGTTCCACACATATGAATGAAAAATAGAAAAGTATATATAGATTTTACATTCTGACGGCGTCAGCTTATACGCTCTGACGCCGTCAGCTCGCCGCCATTAGGGTTCTCGGATGTCCTAGATCTACTTCTGACGCCGCCACTTGTAAATTAGCTCTGGGCCGTCACTCTTTAGCATTACACCTGACGGCCTACTTCCTCTAACACCTGACGCCGTCAGGTGTAAACATCTTGTTTTCTTCATAGGGCGTCTAGTGTAATCTGATTTTACTCCTTTGTCAATGTTGGCTGACGGCGTCTGACGCCGTCAGGAAGGTTTTCCAGCTTCTTTTGAGACTTTTTTGTTTTCTTCACTTTTATGCTCCAAAAACGTCCAAATTGGCATGTTTTCCAGAATTCTTCTCAAAAGTACCTAAAATGACAAAAGGAACGATTTAGGGCAATATTTGACCACATTTACTCGAATTAGGGCTTAAATGACCCCTTAAAACGGGGACACTTTTCGTCTCATCACGAACCAACTGATAATCTGTGAGATCCGGTGTCTGATCAATTTCTTGATCCTCTGCATCTTCATCATCGCCATCTTCGTGATCATTTGTCTGATCTTCCTCAAGCGAATGATTATTTAACCTCTGCAGTTCCACCTCAACCTGTAATTCCTCAACAGACTTATCAGTACATACACCAGAATCCTTCAACGTGTCTTTGTACATGACACTTTCATTGAAGACCACATTCCTGGTAGTGACTATTTTAGGTGATTCATTATCAAGCCTATATAGCCTGTACCCCTTCACACCTTCAGGATACCCCAAAAGAACGCATTTTACCGCTCTCGGCTCGAGCTTACCTTGTTTAACGTGTGAATATGCAACACAGCCGAAAATCCTCAACATCCCATAATCNCGTGTCTTTGTACATGACACTTTCATTGAAGACCACATTCCTGGTAGTGACTATTTTAGGTGATTCATTATCAAGCCTATATAGCCTGTACCCCTTCACACCTTCAGGATACCCCAAAAGAACGCATTTTACCGCTCTCGGCTCGAGCTTACCTTGTTTAACGTGTGAATATGCAACACAGCCGAAAATCCTCAACATCCCATAATCACTTGGATGTCCCGACCACATCTCCATTGGAGTCTTTTTCTCAATCGATGTCGATGGTGACCTATTGATTGGGCCTGAACGGTCAACTAAAGTCAACCAAGGTATTGGTCAACAAAAGTCAAACTAGAAAAGGCACAATGCACCAAGGAGAGTATAGGAGTTCTTCCCGGGTCGTTATGTCCCGATGAAGCGTGAAATGGTGTTGAAAACGATTCTGAGATCAAGCGTTTATGAAACGAGGATTGGTGAAAGAGATTGATTGAAATTAAACTACAAAATTATGAATGAAAATGATAAACAAATACTACAAATGATTCCTAGAAACCTGGAAACGTTTACAAATCTAAAATGTACGTTTACGTTTTAATTAAACGTCTACGCACAAAAATAAAAGTGAAAATGAAAATCTATAAATACCTAGATGATAAAAAAAACGTATTTTTACAATCCTAAAAATAAAATAAAATTTTTAAAAAAAAAGAAAAATATTTTTTTGACTTTTTAATTAATTATTATAAATTAATTAAGATTTAATTACTAATTAAAAATAACTAAAAATGAGATAAATAGGAAAACAACTTGGAAAAATGCAAAATTAATTTGGAAAAGTCTAAAATATTATAAAACTAATTTTTAAACTGAAAATCTATTTTTAACACTAATTATCTATTTTTAATTAATTAATTAATTACTATTTATTAATTACTAAAACTGTTTTTGATTTTTAATAAATACTAAACAAGCAAACAAAAATCTGGAATTTTTTCTATAAATACTACAAGATGACAGAAAGTTAAGAAAAATATAAAAACAGCAAGTGCTTAATGAAAAAGATGAGAAATAAGCTAATAAGCTCAAGCTTCTTAAATAGAAGCTATCACTTTCCTAAAAAATGATGTTTTTGTGTTTTTCTTTTTATGAAACCATTAAACTACTAATTAAATGCAACTTTAATGAAAACAAAATTTTTAGAAATGAAAAATAAGCAGAATGAGAGCTTATTTGATTGACAGTTTGAGTTTTTTTGGCTCAAACAGTGATCACAAGCTCAAAATAAGCTAAGAAACTGGAAACAATGGCAAAACTAAATGCAACTAAGCTTAATGAACAGGAAACAGGTGAAACTTGTGAGATTAGCACACTGAATAAGCTCAAATAGCCAAATAAGCAAATCCAGTCACCTGTATAACCAAACAGGGTTTGGGACAACTTTTAAGGCCAAAATAAGCTTATGCAATGAGCTTGGAAGTGAGAGTAAACACTGGGACTAACAAGTATACCAACTAAATTTTGCAAAAAACCAAAAATCTAAGGATGGAACCCACTAATGAGCTTGTGACAAGCTTTTGAAAAAGCTGAGAACTAACTGAATGTTTAGCAACACAGTGAAATGGGACAACTAAAAAGCTAGGAGCAGCCCTAGCAATTGAGCTTGAAAAATAAAGATGAGCACAGGAGCTTAAAGGTGGCTTGATGAGCTTCTCAAAAAGCCAAGGTACTCAGGCTAAAGCTCAATGATGAGCTTATGAGAGCTTATGGAAATAGACCACCAACACTGATGACTCAGTGTGCAAGGTGAAATAAGACAAACTCTAAGACACAAATAAGCTGTTCAGATGATAACAGAGATCCAAAATAAGCAAAGACTTAAAAAGATAAGCTATTAAGCTTTCCAAAAAGCTAACAATCACTAGGTGGGTCCCAGTATCAAGCTCTGTGTGAGCTTGTGATACTGGTGCAAAAGCTGTAACACAGGGTACTTTGCTAAAAAGTACCAACAAGAAGCTAACAATTAAGCAGTTACATTAAGCTAACAAAAATAACTAAAATACTCTAATGAACACAAGCAACAAAACATACTAATCCTAAAAGCACAAGCTCTAAAACTTATTATTAAATCCTACAGGAAATCAACAAGTTAATTCAAAAATTTATTTCTACAAACTTTGACTTTTTACTTTTCTTGAAATTTTGACTTTGATGAACTTGGATTGCTTCTAAATGACTGAAAATGATGAAATGGATTATACTAAAGCTGGATTAGGTTAACTTAACAACTTATGGACTAAATTGAGTGCTTTGATTCATAAAAAATCCAACAAACTACAAAATAGAGAGATGAAAAGCTAATGTTGACTTTTTTACAAAGAACCTTCCATTTTTATGTTTAATTTGACCTAATAGGACCTAAGGTACCTTGTTACAGCAAAGAACAATAACAAAAACTAATTAGAACATGGATCAATCATAAGATCCAAACACTCCCTAAAAACTGTGACTTTGTGATTATCAAAGTAAATGCTTAACACAGGCTATCCTACTGATCCCTAAGGTCATAAAATGATGTATTAAGCTCTTTTAAGCACAAACATACACAAAATAACAACAAACATCCATGAATCAAAGATATGCAGTTTACAGTGGAAAATGGAAAACTGAGCAAGTATGAATTCTAATAAACAAGCTAGCTGTTTTACACCATAATATCACTAACATATGCCAAACAAACATGAAAGAACACAGATAAGCAGTTAATAAGCATTTGCACAGTAAAAACAGAAAACTTGAGATATAGGCTTACAAATAATCCAGTGTTGAGAACCAAGTAACCAAGGACCAAATTCACATCCTAATGGCTTCCACAAGCCTCTAACCCAAGGCCATCGTGTATATACCTTGCTCCAGCCTTCTTCAACCTTTGAACATGAATTTTTTTTATTTTATTTTTATTTTTCTTATATTTTTAAGTAATTTTGTGAAACTAGGATTAGAGTGGATACAAAAGCTTATATATCTTAAAAAAAAACTTATTGCTTGGGCTTATACCAGTTTACAAACAACTAAGGATTACTGATTAGCTTATAATGACAATTGAAAAGCTTAATGGAAACTTGAAATATGAAATAAGAAGTAAACTTAAAAGAAAATTTTCATTACTTGAAAACTAAGTACAACTGATAATTGAACACTTAAAAAAAACTAAGTTACACTAATACATGCCTCATATGGCTTCCACTATTCCTACTTATACTAGAAAATGAAAAATAAAAGCTCCTAGTCACACGTGTGCTTCCTGGTGCAATTTGGCAGTCCCAAAGGCTTTCTTGCTGACCCTTGACCATATCCCAACCATCAATTTTATAACTCTCTCATCCTAGCCCTTGGTTGCTTTTTGGCGCCAAATGAAAATGTAGCAAGTTTGGTGGAACTGGTGAGGCATTAAATGGATAGAGAGGAGGGTTGGCTTGGTAGTTGAGAGGGGTATTAATTGTGGTGGCTGGTTGGTGAAAAGGTGGGAGGAGGGGGGAGACAGGAGTACCCTGGTTTTGAGGGGGGAATGTTGGGACGTTAGGGGTGAGTCAAACGAAGGTTTGACTGGTTTAAATAATAAACGGGGTGTTTAAGTTTTTGTATTTGGGCCGGGTTTTCTTGCTGGGCTGGAAGGGTAAAAGGGGTTTGGTTTGTTTTTGGGTTTGTTTGTATTTTGGGCTAGATAACAACACTAGGTCCATTTGGTATTAGCTAGTAAATCACAAGGACCAATTATGTCATTTGCTGAATTTGAGGGTGTGTATTGCCAAACTTCCAAACTTTAAACCAAGGACCATAATTGAAAAGTTTGAATAACCCAAGGACCATAAATGTGATTTTTCAAAGTTTGAAACCCAGGGACCAAAGTTGCTAAGTTTGTAAAGTTGAGGGGCTTGTTTTGCCATTTCATGAAAACTTTTATCCAAGGATCAATATTGAACATTTTTGACTTTCCAAGGACTTAAGTTGACTTTTCTTTGAAATATTTTGACTAGGGACTAATTTTGACAATCTTTGAAAGTTGGGGGACCGAAACTGCCAATTCTGCAAACTTTGTTCGTTTATCATCTGTTTTTTAACATTTTGCATTTGAGACATATAGAACACGATCCTCGGATATTTTCTGCATTTTGATGTGTTTTCGAGTGTTTTCAAATGTTTTGCAGTTCAGATTTGACCAAAAATGATGAGTGTTTGAGCACTCATCAATCCCCCACACTAAACTATTGCTAGTCCCTAGCAATCTTTTATGAAAACTTGATGGATTTTAATCTCTTTACCAAAAGCCATCACTTCTGGAGTAGCCAAATGTTTCAGTTCAAGTAAGAACCATGGTACATCGATAACCATAGGATTTTGAGCAAATCACCAGCTTTCAACGGGTTTGATAAGTCTTTTCCAGAAGCCGTTTGCTTCTGGACTAGCCAACTCTTAGATAAAACATAGTTATTATCTTTGGTGAGCTGATTACCAATTATGGTTTTCCAACTGCCTTTACTACAAGCCATAATCTTGCGGGCCAGCCGACTCTTCACTAATTAAAGATATGGTGAGTCGATTACCATACAATTTTTGGCAAATTGCAAGCCATAAACGGATCACTGGTACAAAAAGTTCTATCAGTCACGCCCAAAATGCGTGACGATAGGCATATAGTCACACACGTTTTTTTCGTCGTGTGTCACCAAAAGTCCCGCCACCGTAGGTGGCATATGGTGACGTTGTTGAGTTCGTGGTCTTTTCCATCGAAAAAGAGTGACCAAAACCCCGAATATGTGTGACAAATTAGGCACAAGTTTTGTTGGATTAGTCATTATTAGTGACCGTAAACAAATTATAGTCACACGAATGTTTTTTTGAGAGTGACTATTGTTCGTCCTTTGGCCACATAAATATATAATATATGTGACATTTGAGATGA
>LBNU01016359.1:78129-117171 GCA_014162995.1 Artemisia annua | reverse complement strand
TTTTTTTTTTTTTTTTTTTTTTTTTTTTTTTTTTTTTTTTTTTTTTTTTTTTTTTTTTTTTTTTTTTTTTTTTTTTTTTTTGGGGGGGGGGGGGGGGGGTAAGTGATGGATCTAGTTTTGATAAATTGTTTTTGTTGATGTGAGATAGGATTTTTTGTTGATTGGTAGTGGTGGTGGTGGTGGACGGATCTGGTAGTAGTGGTGGTTGACGGATCTGGTGGTGGTGGTGGCCAGAAGGTAGTCGCTGGCCGGAATATTGAGAGAGGAATAGTAGCAGGGATGTTGAGTGAGAGTATTTTGAGAGAGATGTTTTCTATATAAATAATTGTGTATTTTGTGTATAAACTTAATAATACATTGTATTTTAGAAATGAAAAAGATAAAAAGTACATTTATATCAATAGGTCGTCCAACATAATAAATGCAAGTCGCCCAAATGACAGTTCTTACAAGTGTACTGTATCAATATTTTATTAATCTATTAAGTTTGACTTTTTTAACTAAAAGACAAAACTCTGGTCTGCCCGGGTACAAATCACCTCGACAGAACAGTAGTAGCACAAAATATACTTATGAGACAAGTCTTACATATAGCTTACACACTTGTACTTTATGTATTTTTAAAAGTGGACACGTGTTATGATTTAAGTAGCTAGCACATATCTAAAATAGCCCATTCTATTTGTGAAAAAAAGAAAAACTTCCTGTCTATAAAAATGCACTCGTTGGGCTTCTTACATATTCCCAAAATTAGCTACTTTTTTAATTGTCATACATTTAGTTGAGTCAAAATAAAAAATAAAAAATGAGGATTAAAGATAGAAGGTTCACGAAGCATCCATCGTACTCAAGCCATGACGTACAAGGATCAAGAATGCTCTACAGGTTTCCATTATTGGCAAACCATTATCATCCTAACGAGTCATCCAGAAACTTCTCGATGATGCCACTATCACATATATAAACCCCAATCTCATACCAAATTCAGCAACAAAATAATTGAATCGAACGATCAATCATATCGAATTCTTCTAACAACAACAGTTTCAGCTAATTCTCTATCAACATTACAACATGTCGATCATTCCAAGCTTTTTCGGTAACCGAAGAAACAGCATCTTCGACCCATTCTCACTCGACGTTTGGGACCCATTCAAAGACTTCCCACTTTCATCACCATCTGGTCTTTCAAACGAAACATCCGCATTGGTGAACACTCGTGTGGATTGGAAAGAAACACCAGAAGCTCATGTGTTTAAAGCCGATCTTCCTGGAATTAAGAAAGAAGAGGTAAAGTGGAAGTTGAAGACGACAGGGTGTTACAGATTACAGGTGAGAGGAATGTGGAGAAAGAAGATAAGAATGATACATGGCATCGCGTAGAACGAAGCAGTGGTAAGTTTACAAGGAGGTTTAGGATGCCTGAGAATGCGAAAATGGATCAGATTAAGGCGGGAATGGAGAATGGTGTGTTGACGATTACTGTGCCTAAGGAGGAAGTTAAGAAGCCCGATGTCAAGTCTATTGAGATTTCCGGCTAGTTTAGACAATTGATATAATAGCCGAATATTAAATCAAAGCTAAAAATCAGTATCAACAACCAAGAAAGAACCGATGGTTGAGTTACCAGGTGATGGATTGACTTATTTTTCGAGTGTATGACCTTATTTGAAATTATAGAAGTTCATAAGCTTCATCTTTTAAACTTATGAGTTTATAGCTTAATGAAGCCTACAAAATCAACTTTGAAAAGCTGATAAAGTCAAATAATAGGCTTCTATACTTTTTCTAATGCAAATAAGCCAATTATGAAGTAGAATGTGGAAGCAATTTTGGCAAGTTCTAATCTAAGGTATAGCCCAAATCCAAAGAAATACCTATTAAAATAAGAGTGAGCAAGGTTTGTCTTGGGTTGGTTTTTGCCCAAAACCGAAATATTTATACAAAGCAAAAACTGAAACCGATCGGTTTTAGTCGGTTTGGTTTTTAACCGTATGCGCAAGGACGGACCTTTATGGAGGCAGGGGAGGGCCCCGGCCCTCCAAAATTTGCGGCATCAAGTGTAAATATTATAGGTTTTACGGGTAATTTAATTGAGGTTACAAACAAATCTCCGATTCGCCCCCTCCAAAATAAATTCGGCCCCCTTAAAAAAAATGTTCAAGTTCCGCGCCACTGCGTATGCGTATCTCTATGCAACCTTGTTGGTGACATAATTTGTTAAAAATAACACGGTAAAGCACAAATGAGACGCGAGGGACCAAAAAATCGCTTTAGGTGACCTCCTATACTACTTACAAGTTTATATGCGACCTTGTATGACTTTAAGCGACCTAAGAGGCGACCTTGTACATCCTTGTCAATGAATGGTAGGACATGAAACATAATATATTATATGATACTAATACTTAATACTTTTCCGTCTCAAAATATAAGTCCATTTTGGTATTTTTGATTGTCCCAAATTTAATGTCCACTTTCAATAACAACCAATTAAAATGCTTCTAAGTGGGTGAGGATGAAATTTTATTGGTTAACATTGTAAGGGGCTTACTTTTCTTAAATTTTATGAAATTTGAAAATAGACATATAATTTGAGACGGAGAGAGTACAATTAGCTTAAATGGCTCGATATGCAACACAATATATATAATACTTTGTACAATTTACATAGTAGTTTGTATTTTACAATATATATAAAGAGAAAATTCTCTAAAAGGTACAAAAAGTGAGAGGGAGGTCACCATCTAATACAAAAAAAAAAAAAAAAAAAAAAAAAAAAAAAAAAAAAAAAAAAAAAAAAAAAAAAAAAAAAAAAANTGTGCCTAAGGAGGAAGTTAAGAAGCCTGATGTCAAGTCTATCGAGATTTCCGGCTAGTTTATAATTAATTGCTTATGTATTGTGTTATATTGTTTTTGAGTGTTCGATGAGTTGAAAGGCTTGATAGTTGATATAACTTGTTTGCTTATATTGTACTGTCACTTGATAAATGAATAAAATGTTTGTTTACATTTTGTAGATTCTTATTTGTTTCATTACATATGCATAAATGACAATATACACAGGCAATATTGGCAAATGAATGATTAAAGGATTATGCAAAAGAATCTAGAAAATATATGATTTATCTAATAATTTCCTCATGGCTTAGAGAACTTGCTGGAATAGTCAGTGTCATTATGGGTCATAGAAGGAAAATAGTGTGCAAACATCGAGTGTAGTGACAGATAACACAATCACAATTGATATAATAGCCGAATATTAAATCAAAGCTAAAAATCAGTATCAACAACCAAGAAAGAACCGATGGTTGAGTTACCAGGTGATGGATTGACTTATTTTTCGAGTGTATGACCTTATTTGAAATTATAGAAGTTCATAAGCTTCATCTTTTAAACTTATGAGTTTATAGCTTAATGAAGCCTATAAAATCAACTTTGAAAAGCTGGTAAAGTCAAATAATAGGCTTCTATACTTTTTCTAATGCAAATAAGCCAATTATGAAGTAGAATGTGGAAGCAATTTTGGCAAGTTCTAATCTAAGGTATAGCCCAAATCCAAAGAAATACATATTAAAATAAGAGTGAGCAAGGTTTGTCTTGGGTTGGTTTTTGCCCAAAACCGAAATATTTATACAAAGCCAAAACTGAAACTGATCGGTTTTAGTCGGTTTGGTTTTTCAGTTAGTTTGGTTTTTAACCGTATGCGTATCTCTATGCAACCTTGTTGGCGACATAATTTGTTAAAAATAACACGGTAAAGCACAAATGAGACGCGAGGGACCAAAAAATCGCTTTAGGTGACCTCCTATGCTACTTACAAGTTTATATGCGACCTTGTATGACTTTAATCGAACTAAGAGGCGACCTTGTGCATCCTTGTCAATGAATGGTAGGACATGAAACATAATATATTATATGATACTAATACTTTATACCTTTCCGTCTCAAAATATAAGTTCATTTTGGTATTTTTGATTGTCCCAAATTTAATGTCCACTTTCAATAACAACCAATTAAAATGCTTCTGAGTGGGTGAGGATGAAATTTTATTGGTTAACATTGTAAGGGGCTTACTTTTCTTAAATTTTATGAAATTTGAAAATAGACATATAATTTGAGACGGAGAGAGTACNAAAAAAACCTCTTCTCAAAATAGTCATGTGCGAATGTGCGACTGCACTATTTTGTTGACACGTGTCCCGATCACAAGTACATTCCAATCATTTGCATGTACAATCACTATCAATTGTTGTCCACGTGCTGTTTGACTTTTACAAACAAATGTGCAAACGAAGAATGTGCGACTGGCGGCTACCCCATGTGATACTTTATATTAGGAATGAGAAATCTCACAATGCATTCATAACTTTGTAGTTTAATGTCTCCCACAATTTGGTTCTAACTTGACATATTTGCTCTAAATACTCTATTATGCATTTCTTTTCATATGTGATAACTGTAACCCAAGTTACTATTTTTCACAAGTTCCTCAAATGATTCGACATAGATTCATCACCAAAATGTCGAAAAACCTCATTCGTGGAAAAAGCATTAAACTGGCATTTTCCACCAATTGAAGACTTTTTCCCATATGTCTGATGCCATATTACATAACACAACACCAAACAATAGTCGATTATCTCTATCACGACATTACAACAAGGACATAACATAGTATTAAAATTAACTCATCTTTTGCCAAGTTCACCTCTAACCGAAAGTCTTCCTTTTAGCCCATACCAAATGAATATGTTTACTTTTTTTAGGTACAATCTTATTCCACACCGTCTCATGCCACTCGATACGTCCTCATGTAAGTACTTGCTATCCACTATCTTTGATAACGTCATGATCATGAACCGTCCATCCTCCAACGTACCCATTAGCTCTTCCACCTCACCACTTGCGCTACCCCTTGTTTCCCCAACCCACTCCCACTTCCACCTCCATGAACCATCAACTCATTCCCATTTCTCCGCCACTTTTGACTCTTTTCTACTATCTAAATCATATAACATAGAAAATCTATCCTTCAAACTCACATTTCCCCTTCACTTATCTTCCCAAAAAGATGTATCCCAACCACCTCCTACCTTCCTTAAAAAGGAATTTGTAAACCCAATATCCAATTAATCTAAGTCTACCTAGCCCTCAAGATGCCACCCCAAACACTACTACCGCAAACCTCCTTCATTGTGCATACACTACCTAAACCACCATCACTACCATATATATACTCCTAATTATCTTCCCCAAAAAGCATCACCCTCAATCCTAAACCTCCACCATCATTTTCCTATGAAAGCCCACCTTTTCTCACGTAAAGACCCAACATTTAACCCACCCGCCCCATAAGAAGCTAGAACCGCATCCCATTTAACCCATGACATGGTTTCCGTCTCCTCGAAAAGAAATCTATCCTAAAACACTATTTTTTTTATCACACATACATGCCCACGAAACATTAAAAAAATACAACGGAAGACTAGAATCGACTTCACCAATGTCAATCTTCCACCAAATGACATCATTTTTACTCTCCATTCCGAAAGTCTTTCGTTAACATTATCTACTACATGTCTTCAAGCACTCCCCCTACCCATGTTTGACCTAATGGCCAGTCCTAAATCTGTAAATGGGAATTCTCTCACACAACACCTCATCCGTCTAGCCATTCCTTTAATCTCACTTTAAGGCACACCAATACCATAAAGTCAACTATTTTACTCTTAAGTTTATCTTTAGGCCTCACACCCCTTGCCTTTTTCTACATTCCACTCTCCAAAGAACATGGTATCATCGCATATTCTTGGTGCAATGCCATTACATTATCATTCCCACCCGAGATTCCTTTAAAGAGATATTTATCAACCTTTGCACTTACTATGGCATTCAATCCTTCTGCCGCAACGATGAACAAGAAAAGCGACAATGGATCACCCTACCTAATGTCGCGTTCCAAATGAAATTCCTCTGTACGTGACTCATTGACGAGAATGGAGAAAGAATCTTTGTGTCTTTGTTGGGTATAATCTTGATGGGTCAATTCATGGCTAAGTCCATGGGTCAGTGGGTTTTACCAGGTCTTGTGTTTAGCTTTATTATAAATAGCAGTAGGATTCATATTGTACATGTAATCAGTCTTTATTAAAGCAAGTTAATATAAAACCCCAATTCGCATGAGAGTCATTTTGTGAGTTCTTGAGCAGTAAGATAAGCAAGTTTCGTAGGCAAGGGAAGGCTGATTTACAACATGTGGTATCAGAGTTTAGGGGCTCATGCCTAGTGTCTAGCAAGAAAGAAAAGGCCTGATTGCAACCCATGTAATCAGCCAACAAAGCAAGCAGCAAGGTTGATAACATGGTGATCAAAAGAAAGAAAGCAGCAGTGAGTTATCGCAAGTTAGCAAGAAAGAAACAAAACGCAAGTAGCAAGAAATCACAGCAAGACGAACGAGAAAGAAAGAAAGAAATCATAGCAAGTAGTCTGTAGCAAGTAGCAGAAAAGAAAGAAAGCAAGCAAGAAGGTTGTCGCATAGTCTGTAGCAAGTAGCAGGCAAGACAACCATCGCAAGTAGAAAGTTTCGGGTTTGTAGGAAGTAGCAAGCAAGAAATAATTGTAAGAAAGCAAGAATCAATAAGCAAGAAGCAAGAACGAGATCAAGACTGGTATTTTGTAAGAAAGCAATACCGTTTTGGAACTCGATAGTAAGAGCAAGAACAAAGTTTTTGAAACTGATGAGACGAAAAGTGTTACGCTTTTAGGGGGTCATTTAAGCCCTAATTCGTATAAATGTGATCAAATATTGCCCTAAATCGTTCCTTTTGTCATTTTAGGTACTTTTGAGAAGAATTCTGGAAAACATGCATATTTGGACGTTTTTGGAGCATAAAAGTGAAGAAAACTACAAAGTCTCAAAAGAAGCGGAAATTACAACCTGACGGCGTCAGAGTCACAAGGTGACGCCGTCAGCAAGCCTTGACAAAAGAGTGGAAACCAATTATCAAATGACGGGCCAGAAAGATTTTGGAAATTAACACCTGACTCCGTCAGGTGTTAGAAGATGTAGGCCGTCAGGTTATGAGTTAAAGAGTGACGGCCCAGAGAGGAATAGAGAGTGACGGCGTCAGAAGTGGATCCAGGCCATCCGAGAATCCTAATGGCGGTGAGCTGACGGCGTCAGCCTCTATAACCTGACGCCGTCAGAATGTAAAATCTATATATAGTTTTCTATTTTTCATTTATTAAGTGTGGAACTTTGTGGAGAACTTTTGGCACCAAACCCTAGACGAATTTTCTGTACTTTTTAGGGTTTCCAACCCTTGGAACCCTCATGCTTAATTAAAGATAAGTCTTCACTTCAATTCAATCAATATGTCTATGTATTGGTTGATTATCTCTTTTGCTTGTCTTTTAATTAACATGTGTAGCTAAATTCTCTTGTATTTGCTTAGATCTAATGAAACCTAACTATTAATTATTGGTTAATTGATGTGTTGTTGTTTGTTGGGATGATTGTTCCATCAATGTTAGGCTCAAGAAAACTAGCCAACCTCCTTTATGGTAAGGTGCTTGAACGTCTTGGGAAACATGTAGCCAAGGCATACTAGGCTATTAAGGTAGTATTTAACGCATGAGCCACTGTTTATAATCCCTATGGTTGTGCCGTACATGGCATAGAAGGAGATAAGAGCTCATAGAATTGGAGAGATATGTATGCCACTCCATGAGTTATTAGGAATACACCCTTCATCCACACAAGTAACATACATATCAATTAACCGGTAAAAGATAGTTAGGGAGTAATGAAGTCTAAGTAAACACACTTTTCTCCATATTGTTTTCACAACCAAATAGTTTAGTTATTTTATTTTCTTTTGCAATAGTAGTAATTTTGGGTTAGTTGACTAGCAACTAATTTCGCCCACTCCTTCAAAACCGAGATTTTACTTGCTTTTCTAAAAATATAAAAATACAAAAAGAATCTTCCTTCACCCTTAGACCTATTAGAGTAGTATTTCTGTCCTAACGAACACTATTCCCTGTGAGAGAACGATCAATCCCCCGTACTTACCACTATCCTATACTACATCGGTCAGGTACACTGCTTGGTGGGGTTGTAAGCCTCTTGAGATCCCTCGAGAGGTAAAACCTGTTGTAAGGTCACAAAACCACGCATCAGAAACTCTGAAAAGTACGTGCAAGAGAGCAAGCAAGAAGCAAGAAGAAAGAAACAAGTTTGAGATCAAGCAAGGAACCGCGAGGCCGTGTTCGTGAGTATGATCGTAGGAGTCGAGACCGTGATAGGCATCAAGATTACGGGAGTGAATGTTGGGTATAATCTTGATGGGTCAAGTCATGGCTAAGTCCATGGGTCATGGGTCATGGGTCAGTGGGTTTTACCAGGTCTTGTGTTTAGCTTTATTATAAATAGCAGTAGGATTCATATTGTACATGTAATCAGTCTTTATTAAAGCAAGTTAATATAAAACCCCAATTCGCATGAGAGTCGTTTTGTGAGTTCTTGAGCAGTAAGATAAGCAAGTTTCGTAGGCAAGGGAAGGCTGATTTACAACAGTCTTCGTATTGACCTGAACTGAATTTAATTTGCAAAGTCGCACATACCATCATCCTTGGCACATACCATCCTCTTGTGTTAAAAGTGTTTGTGTTTGCGTTGGATTCAACAATGCTTAGCGAGTTGTTAGCCAAACACAATAAAGTATAAGAAACTAAGCATGGTCTATTGTATGAAAATGATATACCAAAGCATATACAATTAACAATACACATATAAGAAGCTAAACAAGGTCTACTGTTGTTCTTATGACATTATCTTAAGCCTCTATAGCCATCTTTCTCGTTTCTCCCCTTATTTACCCACAAAGAGTCTTCTGACCGCTCTTATCTCCCTAGCAACAATTGATTTACAATGAAGGGTTGGCATAGCATTGGAACCCAGCCATACAGATATACTTTCCAAAGCTGAATTCCTACCACAATGCATGACTCCAAAATACTCCAACTGCATCATGTGCCAAAACTTCCTATGTGGTGTCAAAACGTTTTTCACTTTCTGTAAATTATTTAAGAGTAGTGTAAGAGCTTTGGGTAGGATTTATTATGATTGCTTGAAAAAATTAGATTTTCGACTTGGTAAAGCAAGTTAATTTATTTCTGGGATGTAGGAAATTAAAGTCCACCAACATGTTTTTTTAGGGGTGATGCATATCAAGGTATTTAAGTAATTAACTTTTCTGATTAGGACCAAGAAAAATTGAAAAATATAAATACCCAAAATATCACGATTTCATTAAACTACCCATATTTCTCACAGCATGTGCATTTTGTTTTTCTTCTTGCGAATTCTCATGAGATCTCCCATAGCCTGAAAGGTAAAATTCACACTATAGAAAGATCAAACTCGCAAAAAATGGATGTCCAAATAAAAGTGTCGCTAGTTTTTAGCTAAAACATAACTAACTTGTCACTAACAAGATAACTTATGTCTGCGCGTTGCAGCGGGTACAAAAATATATATTTTGTAGCTACAACATGATGTTTTAGTAATAAAATATTTTTACACAATAAAATTTTTTAAATAACGGTAGAGAAACGATTTAAACAATAAAAAAAATATAGAGTATTTGGGTTAATAAGTTAATTTGTTTTCTTAATAACCTATAAAAAGTTTTTAATGTATAAAGGAGTTAACGAACAATACTTTTATAAGTTTTAGAGAAAATTTAATGTTTTAGTAAAGTTGAGGGGGTGGTTTTGATTTTTCCTTTATGGTACCGTAGCTGATGGTGGAGACGACATCAATTTCTGATGGTAGGAGCGACATTGGATAGTGGGGAGACGTTGGTTTTAAGCTTGTGTGTGGTGGTGTGAATTCTTTAGAGAGGAAAGAGAGATGGGGATGAGAAAAGAGAGAGAGAGGTGTGGATGGTTTAAGGTGAGTAATATAGTTACATTGGGAATGATAAAAAAGAAATCTGACCTAAAATTGATTAACAAATAAAATTTGATTCATTTAAGTATATAGGGTTGGGTAGGGGTTGCAATTTCTGACCTGACACGAAATCTGACCTAAAATTGATACGAAAATCAACAGATTAGGTTGAGTCTAAATAGGTTTTGGGTCGTGTTCGAGTCGACCCATCTAACCCATTTATTAGAATGTCAGGTTCGGGTTAGGTATAGGTTAAGCGGGTTGATCCACCATCAACCGTTTAAGATTTTTTTTTCAAAAATAAAAAATTATATATACTTTATTATTCGGGTTAAATGGATTAAATTGGTCGACCCATGAACTCGTTTAACCGGTTTAACCCGTGCAACGTGCAACCTATTTAGATAAATGGATTAAATGGGTCAGCAAGAAACCCGTTTAACATATTTAGCCTGTGTAACCTATTTAACCCGCCAACCCATATTTGTATACGGGTTGAATAAGTCGTGTTTGGGTTATGTTTAAACATTTTAGGGTTGACATGGCTGTCCCGACTATTTAAACAGATTAGGTTCGGGTTGGGTTTTTTGACCGGCCAACCTGCTAATCCGAAACGACCCGAATTGCCACCCCTAAGGTTGGGTATCAGTTCATTTTTGTAATTTGGTTAATGAAAATTAACGAGGCTTTTTTGAAAATTGTAGATATACGATAAGTTACCAAGTGTTATTTTTGTTCAATATACTTGGTGGGTTATATATTAATTTATAAATAGGGGATTCTTTAAGTGGTCTTCAAATACAACAATTTTTTGTTTTTCTGTAGTCAAGAAATTAAAGGCTTGTTTAAAAAGACAAGGCATAAGACGTGAAGCAATTCAAGTGAGCCGGTCAAAGACCGTTGATCTTTAGACCGGATGTAATGAGAGAGTTTTAGACGAGTTCCCAGCCTATGTGGCACTAAAAGAACGGGTCCCGTCCCATTACCACCTATCACATAAGCGCCCGAGTTGTGGTCAGAGTTTGTGTGTGTGTGGTGTTTTATTAAATGTTTTTTTATTATATTTTTTTAGTGGTGTCTTCGGTCTTCTTGTTACATTAAATTGTTTATAAAGTTTTGCTATTGGGGAAAAACTGATGGGGTCACATGATGGTCAACATTACACCCACTCTTATAGAATTGTGGAATTTTATGTCACGAAAAAATAAGCACATTTGGAAAGTTTTTAGCATTAATCACATATATTATCGAAAATCAGCCAAGTTCATGGTAGCTTAGAAAGAATTGTCACAATTTATAAACTATCCTTTTAGATAAAATATTATGCCTAATATGTGTTAAAAAGTGTTTGAAACTTGAAAGATTATATATATATAACAATTCTCGGTGGATCAAATCTTAATATATTTATAAAATAATATTTCCGGTATACACGTATTTGTTTATTTGTCTATGCGTTTGCTGATTCATGCCACAAACCAATTAAAAAAAATCAAAAAACAGTAAAAACCAAAAAAATACCGAACAGTTAGTCAATTAAAAAATTCCCTTGCACTGTTACCATCCGAAAAAAAAAAAAAAAAAAAAAAAAAAAAAAAAAAAAGCAAAACATCACATGTAGGACCAAAAAAAGTTAAAAAAACCTATTTACAAATCACACCTCACCTTTCTTACTATTTACGGCTTTTTTTTTATACAACAACTTTATTTACCAATTAATTCTAAAGATATTTTCGCCGGATTTATTGATTGAAAAAAATCACCGGCAAAGAGGTCTCTCGATAAGAACAAAACGAGGCCCAATGAACCATTAATCTTATTAAATAATTTAAAAGTGTGTTAGCTTACATACACAAAAATGTTTAAACAAAAAAGATATAATTTTTTACAATAACAAACAGATAAAATAATACTTCCGGTATAAAATAATGCTACTACTGGATCCTCAACGGAACGGAGTCCGACACATATAAAATAATGCTGACCTATACTAGAATTTTACTTATTGGGCTGCCTGTAACTTTGAAATCCGTATGCGTGGGTTGAGCCGAGTTTCGGGTATGACCGGGTTTCGATTAAGCCTTTTTCTATGAGATACTAATGGAGTATAAAAACTAAAAAAAAAAAAAAAAAGTGCAACGACTTTTACATTGTAATATACTAAATAATGTCAAAACGAAAATAAACGAAATGAAATATCAACAGTCACGAATTTTACATGTTCTTAAATAAAATGCAACACCGTGTTACGAAAACAAGAGTAACCCCGCCACAACGCGACGGGTACATCCACCTCGTTGTTATTCAAATTTAACCTTTTTATGTATCGAACATCATCAGTTGAGTAAAAAACGCATAAAAAAATTAGATGAGGATTAAAAATAGAAGGTTCACGAAGCATCCACGGCCATACCTTACAAGGATCAATAATGCTCTTTTTCCATTTTTTGCAACCATTCATCATAATTCTTAACGAGTCATCCAGAAACTTCTTGATGATGCCACTATCACATATATAAACCTCAACCTCAGACCAAAATCAGTAACACAACAATTGAATCGAACGGAACAATCAATCTCATCGAAGTCTTATAACAACAACAGTTTCAGCTAATTCTCTATCAACATTACAACATGTCGATCATTCCAAGCTTTTTCGGTAACCGAAGAAACACCATCTTCGACCCATTCTCACTAGACGTTTGGGATCCATTTAAAGACTTCCCACTTTCATCACCATCTGGTCTTTCAAACGAAACATCCGCATTGGTGAACACTCGTGTGGATTGGAAGGAAACACCAGAAGCTCATGTGTTCAAAGCCGATCTCCCTGGTATTAAGAAAGAAGAAGTGAAAGTGGAAGTTGAAGATGACAGGGTGTTACAGATTACAGGTGAGAGGAATGTGGAGAAAGAAGATAAGAATGATACATGGCATCACGTAGAACGACGCAGTGGTAAGTTTACAAGGAGGTTTAGGTTGCCTGAAAATGCGAAAATGGATCAAATTAAGGCGGGAATGGAGAATGGTGTGTTGACGATTACTGTGCCTAAGGAGGAAGTTAAGAAGCCCGATGTTAAGTCTATTGAAATCTCTGGTTAGAAACTATTTGAATTTGCACATGTCAATGTGTGAGTGATTCCTGTTAGTGTCTAAAGTGTTTGTGGAACGTCTTTTCGTGTTTGGTTCATCGATTAGTGTTTAATGTAATGGTCGATTAGTTTACCTTGTGTCCTTCTTTTTGCAACTTCAATAATAAACAGTCTGCTTGTTTCAGCTAAACTATAGCAATGTTGTTTGTGTTTTGGTATTGAGCTCATGCTAAATTCTTCATTTGAACAAGTTGTACATACCTTTGTCCAATTCTAGAGCGCTCGTGTGATTTCTTTTCGTGTGTGGTTGTTCTACAAGGTGGGGTGAAATGCTAAAGTGTTAGCCAAACAAGTTAAATATATCCGAAGCAACAAGGCCCATTGTATCAAAATGATCGAGTGTTATGCAAAAGCCTAAAGCGTAAAAATAACAAACATATAAGAAGCTAGAAAAAGTCTATTCTTGCTTATGTTATGATCATGGCATTCATTTTGGAGAAAGCTTCTAGGGGTTTTACACAAGTTGTAACATATCAAAAAAGGTCTATTCTTGCTTATGTTATGATCATGGCATTCATTTAGGGGAAAGCTTCTAGGGGTTTTACACAAGTTGTGACATATCAAATACTGTAGTAAATACACAATTCATATTACTCCGTAAATAGTAATGATAATGTTCGTTTTATTAGCTATTGTTTAGCTTACATGATAGACCGATCATATAATGCTGTAACTACAAATTTATAATGGCATAATCAAATCTACCAAGTCATTAAAGGAACTCTGTGAAGAACCACCATGGCTGATTGCCACTCGAATATTTTCTCGAATCTCCAAAGAATATGGTATCATCGCATATTCTTGGTGCAATACCATTACATTATCATTCCCAACCGAGATTCCTTTAAAGAGCCATTTATCAACCTTTGCGCTTACCATGGCCTTCAATCTTTCTGCTGCAACAATGAAAAAGAAAAGCGACAATTGATCACCATGCCTAATGCCGCGTTCCAAAAGAAATTCCTCTGTAGGTGACTCATTGATGATAATGGACAAAGAATCTGACCTCAAACTCAAATCAATGCAAGATCTTTGTGTCTTCCTATTGACCTGAACTTAATTTAATTTGCAAAGTCGCACATACCATCATCCTTGTGTTAAAAGTGTTTGTGTGGTCTTTTTTTTGTGTTGGATTCAACAATGCTTAGCGAGTTGTTAGCCAAACACAAAAGAATTAACAAATTAAACATGGTCTATTGTATGAAAATGATATACAAAGCATATACAATTAACCATACACATATAAGAAGCTAAACAAGGCCTACTATTGCTCTTATGACATTATCTTAAGCCTCTATAGCCATCTTTCTCATTTCTCCACCTTATTTTCCCACCAAGAGTCTTTTGACCGCCCTTATCTCCCCTAGCAACAATTGGTTTGCAATGAAGGGTTGGCATAGCATTGGAAACCAGTCATTTAGATACACTTTCCAAAGCTGAATTCCAGCCACAATGCATGACTCCAAAATCCTCCAACTGCATCGTGTGCCAAATCTTCCTATGGCAGTGCCAAAACGTTTTTCACTTTGTGTCTGAGAATTAATTCAAGAGTAGTGTAAGAGCTTTGGGTAGGATTTATTATGATTGTACCGAAAAATCAGATTTTCGACTTGGTAAAGCATGTTAATTTATTTCTGGGATGTAGGAAATTAAAGTCAATGCATGTTTTTAGGGGTGATGTATATCAAGTACTCCCTCCGTCCCAAATTAATTGTCCACTTTGACTTTTTTAAGTCTTTTTGGTTAAACTTTGACTATAAATATTTTTATTTTTGTTATATAATACTTAATAAAAATTATACCAATGAAAATTACATGTAAAACCCAATCTATTCGTATAATTATCATCAAGTATTGTATAATACAACTAAAAATATTTATGGTCAAAGTTGCATAAGAAAGACTCAAAAAAGTCAAAGTGGACAATTATTATGGGACGGAGGTAGTAATTAACTTTTTCCGATTAGGACCAAGGAAAATTGACAGATATAAATACCCAAAATATCACACGCGGTTTCAATAAACTACCCATATTTCTCACAACATGTGCATTTCTTTTTTTGTTTTTACGATTCTTATCAGATCTCGCAGAGTCTGAATGGTAAAATTCACAAAATAGGAAGATCAAACTCGCTAAATATGGAGGTCCACATAAAAGTGTCGCTAGATTATCGCTAAAACATAACCTACTTGTCACTAACAAGATAATTTTTGTCCGTGAGTTGCAACGGGTACACAAATATGTTATTGTGTAGCTATGACATGATGTTTTAGTAATAATGTGTTTTTACAATTAAAAAAAAAACAGTAGAAAAATTATGTAAATAATAAAAAAAATATAGAGTTTAATGGGTTAATAAGCACATTTGTTTTATTAATAAACTATAAAAAGTTTTTAATGTATAAATGTTAATTTGTTTAGAGATTAACTTGGTTTTAAGTAACTTAAGGGAGTAATATGAAAGGAGTTAGCGAACAATACTTTTATAAGTTTGAGAGCAAATTTAGTGTTTTAGTAGAGTTGAGGGGGTGGTTTTGATTTTTCCTTTGTGGTACTGTAGATGATGGTGGAGACGACATCAATTTCTGATGGTAGCAGCGTCATTTGATGGTGGGGAAACGTTGGTCTTAAGCTTGTGTGTGGTGGTGTAGATTGTTTAGAGAGAAAAGAGATACGAGGATGAGAAAAGAGAGATGTGTAGATGGTTTAAGGTGAGTAACATAGTTACATTGGGAACGATAAAAGGATAAAAAGGAAAAGGAAATTATAAAAAAGTAGTTTATGACAAATTTGTATTTGATGTGGCAAGCATATCAAGAGTTCATTTTGATAATCAAATAAAATTTGATTCACTTAAGTATATAGGGTTGGGTAGGGTGGCAATTTCTGATTTGACACGAAACCTGTAATCGACACAAAAATTAACCGATTAGGTTGAGTCTAAATCGGTTTCGGGTCGTGTTCGAGTCGACCCATCTAACTCATTTATTAGAATGTCAGGTTTGGTTTAGGTATAGGTTAAACGGATTGATCCACCAACCGTTAAAGATTTTTTTTTTCAAAAATAAAAAATTATATATATTTATTATTCGGGTTAAATGAGTTAAATTGGTCGACCCACGAACTCGTTTAACCGGTTTAACCCGTAAAATGTGCTAACTTGTTTAGATAAAAGGATTAAATAGGTCAGCCAGAAACCCTTTTTACCTATTTAGCCCGTGTAACCTATTTAACCCGCCAACCCATATATGTATATGGGTTGAATAGGTCGTGTTCAGGTTATGTTTAAACAGGTTAGGGTTGAAATGGTTGTCTCGACTATTTAAACAGGTTAGGTTCGGGTTGGGGTCTTTTGACCCGCCAACCTGCTAAACCGAACCCGTCAACCCGAACCAACTCGAATTGCCACCCCTAGGGTTCGGTATCAGTTACTTTTGGTAATTTGGTTAGGGAAAATTTACTAGGCTTTTTTAAAAATTGTAGATATATGATAAGTTACCAAGTATTATTTTTGTTCAAGTAATACTTGGGTGGGTTATAAATTAAATTTTATAAATAGACGATTCTTTAAGTGGTCTTCGAATATAATATTTTTTTGTTTTTTTATAGTCAGAATTAAAGGCTTCTTTAAAAAGACAAGACATAAGACGTGAAACAACTCAAGTGAGTCAGTCAAAGATCGTTGATCTTAGACCAGATGTAATGAGAGGGTTTTAGACGAGTCCCCAGCCTATGTGGCACTAACCCAACGTGTCCCATCCCATTACCACCTATCCCTTCCGATGTGTGCTACCAAAAAAATAAAATAAAAATCGGTCACATAAGCACCCGAGTAGTGTTCAGAGTTTGTGCGTGTGTGGTGTTTTATTAAATGTTTTTTTAGGATATTTTTTTAGTGGTGTCCTCGGTCTTTTTTTTACATTAAGTTAGCCATAGAGTTGTACCATTGAGAAAAAACTGATGTAATAGTAAAGATGAGGATCACATGATGGTCAACATTACACCCACTCTCATACAATTGTGGAATTTTATGTCACGAAAAAATAAGCAATTTTGGAAAGTTTTTAGCGTTGATCACATTTATTATCAAAAATCAACCAAGTTCATAATAGCTTAGAAAGAATTGTTACAGTTTATAACTATCCTTAGATAAATTTTATGCCTAATGTGTGTTAAAAAGTGTTTGAAACTTGAACGATTGTTATTCAAATTTAACCTTTTTATGTGTCAAACATCATCAGTTGAGTAACAACACATAAAAATCAGATGAGGATTAATGATAGAAGGTTCACGAAGCATCCAAAGCCATACTACAAGAAGAATGCTCTCCAGGTTTCCATAATTTGCAACCATTATCATTCTTAACGAGCCATCCAGAAACTTCTTGATGATACCACTATCACATATATATAAACCCCAACCTCAGACCAAAATCAGCAACACAACAATTGGATCGAAAGATAAATCTCATCGAATTCTTCTAACAACAACAGTTTCAGCTAATTCTTTATCAACATTACAAAATGTCGATCATTCCAAGCTTTTTCGGTAACCGAAGAAACAGTATCTTCGACCCATTCTCACTCCACGTTTGGGACCCATTCAAAGACTTCCCACTTTCATCACCATCTGGTCTTTCAAACGAAACATCTGCATTGGTGAACGCTCGTGTGGATTGGAAAGAAACACCAGAAGCTCATGTGTGTAAGGCCGATCTCCCTGGGATCAAGAAAGAAGAAGTGAAAGTGGAAGTTGAAGAAGACAGGGTGTTACAGATTACAGGTGAGAGGAATGTGGAGAAAGAAGATAAGAATGACAAATGGCATCGCGTAGAACGAAGCAGTGGGAAGTTTACGAGGAGGTTTAGGTTGCCAGAGAATGCGAAAATGGATCAGATTAAGGCGGGAATGGAGAACGGCGTGTTGACGATTACTGTGCCAAAGGAAGAAGTCAAGAAGCCTGATGTCAAGTCTATTGAGATCTCTGGTTAGAAAACAGCTGATTGAATTTGCACATGTCAATGTGTGAGTGATTCGTGTTAGTGTATAAAGCGTTTGTGGAGTGTCATTTCGTGTTTGGTTCATCGATTAGTGTTTAATGTAATGGTCAATTAGTTTACCTTGTGTCCTTTTTTTTTAACTTCAATATTAATAATCTTCTTGTTTCAGCTAAACTATAGCAATGTTGTTTGTGTTTTGGTATTCATGAGCTCAAGTTAAATTCTTCATTTGAACAAAGTTGTACATGCCTTAATGCCCAGTTCTAAAGCACTTGGGTGAAGTGCTAAACAGAATTGTTAGCCAAACACATTAAATATGTGCGAAGGAACAAGGCCCATTGTATCGAAATAATCAAGCGTTATGCAAAAGCCTAAAGCGTAAAATAACAAACATATAAGAAGCTTAGTCTACTCTTGCTTATGTTATGATCATGGTATTCATTTTGGAGAAAAGATTCTAGGTGTTTACACAAGGGGTAACATATCAGATGGTAAATAGTAAATACATAAGTGGTAACATATCATATAGTAATGATAATGTTCATTATATTAGCTATTAGGGGTTTTGCTTACAATAGACCTATCATGTAAAGCTGTAACTTCAAATTTATAATGACATAATGAAATCTACCAAGTCATTCAAGGAACTCTGTGAAGATCCACCATGCCTGATTGCCACTTGAATCTTTTCTCGAATCTCCATAGCTTTCTGCCTCAGTTCTTCACTCTCTCTGACCAACATAAGTCTTCTGATAGCACTCTCAATCTCGCCTATCTTCCAAACAACTTCAATACCCATCTTCCACTCATAGCTTAAGTACCTAGCATTGAACAATTGGTCTACACTGAATGGTTGGCACAACATTGGAACCCTTCAGATACACTTTCCAAAACTGAATTCCAGCCACAATGGCTCCAAAATCCTACAACTGAATTATATGTAAAAACTTCCTTTTGTGGTGCATGCCTTCTATTACGTCCAGCCTTATAATAATGCCATCACACATGAATTAACCCTCGTGGCACATTTTGACAAAATGACAACATAAGGGTACCTTCCATGTCCTCTAAATTATCACGTGATCAAAATTACCACATAGCCTTGATCAAAATTACCACGCAACCTTTACTTTTTTTGGGTAAAGGGATTATACCCGGTGAATAAACGCAACCTTTACTTTAATATATTACCAACTTATTTTTTTTTTTATTTTTTTTTTCACATAGCCTTGATCAAAACAGAACGCAATCTCATGTACTAACATATCCACTACCAACTTTTTTTTGTTTCCATCCTGAGTACACCCATTCGATAATGACAGAACTAGCCACATCAGAATTTACATGACTTTGAGACAGTCACGACATGTTCATACTTAAATGACATTCAATTGGATCGAATAACCATTGTTGCCAACTCAATGAGTCTTTTTTTGCCCTTCTCACAATCCATTCATAACTTTGTAGTTTAATGTCTTGCACAATTTGGTTCAAATTTGAAAATTTTGCTCTAAATACTCTATTAGGCTAGATACAGTGGTAACCTGCAGACGACCTGCCACATCAGCTTTCTCTCTCCGACGACCAAGTTGCCACAGTGGCGACCAAGTTATTATTATTATTATTTTTTAAATTCAAATATTTAAAAAAATCAGTTTAAAAAGTGGTTGGACCAATTTCAAGAATTTTTCCAAACTTGGGTTGGAAGTGTAAATATTAAACAATTACTTAAGAATGAAAGTGCAAACTAAGATGCAAGTGTAAAACATATAAACCTTAGGGTGTAAAAGTGAATATTGACCATAGTAATCATCTTCCTCATCCCAGTATATCATGTCTGCAACTCTATATCACTTTTTTCTTTTTTCTCTTTAAAAAAACGAATTAAAAAAAAAAAAAAANGAGAGAGAGAGAATAGTGAGAAAAGGGTGTTTTGTTTGTGTTTTATGTGTATTCAATTCGGTCAAATATACGACTCAATTGCGGATTTGGCCCTCCAACGACCGATCGAGACAAACTCACCACAGTGGCTGCGACCGATCGTGACCGAGAAGTCGACCAATCCAAGTCGACCGACCACTGTGACTAGCCTTATGCCTTTCTTTCCATATGTGATAACTGGTAAACCAAGTTACTATTTTCCACAAGTTCCTCAAGTGATTCGACATATATACATGAAATGTCGGAAAACCTCATTACTGGAAAAAGCATTAAACGGGCCAATTTTCCACCAATTTAAAACTTTTCCCATATGTCTGATGCCATATTACATAACACCAAACAATGATCGATTATGTCTATCACGACATTACAACAAGGACATTACAAAGTATCTAAATTAACAACTCTTTTGTCAAGTTCACCTCTAACCAAAAGTCTTCCTTTTAGCCCACGCCAAATGAATATGTTTACTTTTTTAGGTACAATCATATTCCACACCAGCTCATGCCGCTCGAAACATCCTCATGTAAGTACTTGCTATCTTTGATAATAACTTGATCTCGAACCATCCATTGTTTTCAAGAAGCCACCTCCAACATACCCTTTAGCTATTCTACCTCACCACTAGCCCTACCCCTTGTTTCCCTAACCCACTCCCCACTTGCACCTCCAAGAACCTTCAACTCGTTCCCACTTTTGACTCTTTTCTACTATCCAAATCATATAACATAGAATATCTATCCTTCAAATTCACATTTCCCCTTCACTTATCTTCCAAATAAGATGTATCCCAACAAGAAGGAATTATGTGCAAACAACACAAACACTTTCGCACTTGCCTTCACAGAAATACCGAAGGTCACACCGATGCACACTAAACAGAACATGCAAGCGGAAATAAAAAACAAGTTCACGAAACGAAATGAAAATGAAGTGAAAATGAAAATCTGAAAGTATTTTCGTTTGTAAATGAAAATATGGCAATATTTTCATTATGAGGCTAAACGGTAATTACCAAAGGTCAATATTCATCTGGGAATATTAGAGGGTAAATAATGACAAAAGACCAAACATAAACCCTTATAGGATTTTTTGGTCGTTCGTCTCTAAGGGGAGGGGATAGTTTGACTTTATGTAAACTAGGTGACATGTTGGACAAGGATTAGGTTTTTTAATCCTCCTAGAACCTTCCTTGGTATCTTATAAATACGAATAGCTTTCTAGGATCCTCATTCACTCCTCATATTAATCCCTAACCAAAATCCTCCCTCCCTTCTTCTCCATATGATCTAACTTAGGGTTTCAAAAACCTTAAGTCGATCAAACGCCTTATAGTCGTTTGCCCGGGTTTCGTGCTCGCCTAACTTGCGTAGTTTCGTAGCCCTAGTTCTACCTGTGCAGTACCGGTGGATACCTGGGGCCACCCAAGGATCGATCAACCCTAATAACCCTTTGGGCCGATCGACTGGAGCTCAAAAAGTATGAAGAAGGCGATTCCATCACGCAGCTGACTGCAGCTTTGAGTAGAAGATTATTGCATGCAGGATTTAAGGTAGTCTTCTATAAAAACCCTTATTATGTATTTAGGTTCCGTTATATTTCTAATTAGGAGATATGGACTTAGGGTTCGGTCTACATGGCATTTATGTGTTTATTTTCCGCTTGACATATTTTATATGCCATGTGGGTGACCACCAAATCCCTGCACAACCATCTCCTACCTTCCTTAAAAAGGAATTTGTAAACCCAATACCCAATTTATCTAAGTCTACCCTAGCCCTTAAGATGCCACCCTAAACACTACTACCGCGAACCTCCTTCACTGTGCTTACACTACCTAAACCATCATCACTACCATGTATACTCCTAATTACCCTTCCCCCAAAAGCGTCTCCCTCAATCCTAAACCTCCACCACCATTTTCCTAACAAAGCTTGATTTTTTCTACGTAAAGACCTAACATTTAACCCATCCAGCCAGAAGAAGCTAAAACCGCATCCCATATAACCCATGACATGGTTTACGTCTCCCGATGCCTCCCCGAAAGAAAACTCACCTAAAACATTGTATTTGTTGATCACGCACACATTCCCACGAAACATTATAAAAATGCAATGGAAGACTAGAATCGACGTTACCAATGTCAATCTTCCACCAAATGACATCATTTTTGCTCTCTATTCCAAAAGTCTTTTCTTAACACTATCTACTACGGGTCTTCAAGCACTCTCCCTTCCTATGTTTGTTCCAATGGGCAGTCCTAAATATGTAAATGAGAATTCGCCCACACAACACCCCACCATCTAGCCATTCCCTCAGTTTCACTTTGAGGGACACCAATAACATAGAGTCGACTTTTTTAAGTTTATCTTTAGGCCTCGCACCCTTTGGTTTTTCTGCATTCCACTCGCCAAAGAATATGGTATCATCGCATGTTCTTGGTGCAATACCATTACATTATTCTTCCCGACCGAGATTCCTTTAAAGATCCATTTATCAACCTCTGTGCTTACCATGACATTCAATCCTTCTTCTACCATAATAAACAAGAAAAAGCGATAATGGATCACCTTGCCTAATGTCATGTTCCAAACAAAATTCCTCTATAGGTGACCCATTGACGAGAATGGACAAAGAAGCTGACCTTAAACACGATCAATCCAAGAGCTTTGTGTCTTCGTATTGACATGAACTGAATTTAATTTGCAAAGTCGCACATACCATCATCTTAGCTTCGCGGATGGGAGGGGTCTGAGAGCTGAGCCCGCAAGCTCTATGCTTTTCTCCAGCCTTCCCTCCAGTAAAGTGTTAGTGTGGTCTTTTTTTGCGTTAGATTGCTTAGTGAGTTCGTAGCCAATCAAAATAATGTATAAGAAACTAAGCATGGTTTATTGTATAAAAATGATATACCAAAGCATATACAATTAACAATGCACATATAAGAAGCTAAACAAGGTCTACTGTTGCTCTTAATGACATTATTTCAAGCCTCTATAACCATCTTTCTCATTTCTCCACCTTATTTGCCCACCAAGAGTCTTCTGACTGCCCCTTATCTCTCATAGCAACAATTGGTTTGCAATGAAGGGGTAGCGTAGCATTGGAACTCAGCCATTTAGATACCCTTTCCAAAGCTGAATTCCAGCCACAATGCATGACTCCAAAATCCTCCAAATGCATTGTGTGCAAAAACTTCCTATGGCGGTGCCAAAACTTTTTTCACTTTATGTCTGAAAATTAATTCAAGAGTAGTGTAAGAGCTTTGGTTTGGATTTATTATGATTGTACAAAAAAAAAATTAGATTTTCAGCTTGGTAAAGCAAGTTAATTTATATCTGGGATGTAGGAAATTAATTTAAGTCCATGCATGTTTCTTTAGGGGTGATGTATATCAAGGTATTCAAGTAATTAACTTTTTTGATTAGGACCAAGGAAAATTGACAAATATAAATACCCAAAATATCACAACTTCATTAAAATACCCATATTTCTCACAACCTGAGGAGAATTTTTTATTTTTGTTTAATTCTTTTTTGCAATTTCTTATAAGATCTCGCATAGTCCGAAAGCTAAAACTCACACAATAGGAAGATCAAACTCGCAAAAATGGAGGTCCACATAAAAGTTTCGCCAATTTTTAGCTAAAACATAACCTACTTGTCACTAACAAGATATTTTTTGTCCATGCGTTGCAGCGGGTAAAAAGTATATTATTTTGTAGCTACGACATAATCTTTTAGTAATATATGTTTTTACAAAATTTTTTTTTAAATAACAATAGAAAAAATGAAGTAAATAATAAATAATAATAAAATATAGAGTTTAATGGGTTAATAAGTTAATTTGTTTTATTAATAAACTATAAAAAGTTTTCAATGTATAAAGGTTAATTTGTTTAGAGGTTAACTTGGTTTTTAGTAACTTAAGGGAGTAATGTAAAAGGAGTTAACTAACAATACTTTTATAAGTTTAGGAGCAAATTTGGTGTTTTAGTATAGTTGAATGGGTGTTTTGATTTTTCCTTTGTGGTACTGTAGATGATGGTGGAGGTGGCATCAATTTCTGATGGTAGCAACGACATTTGATGGCGGGGAGGCGTCTAATTTAAGCTTGTGTGTGGTGGCGTGGATGGTTTAGAGAGAAAAGAGAGATGAGATGAGGAAAGAGTGAAAGCTGTGGATGTTAGGTGAGTGATATAATTATATTAGGAATGATAAAAGAAAAAGAAGGAAAACAAAAACGTTAAAAAATAGTTTACGTCAAATCTGTATTTGATGGGGCAGACATCTCAAAAGTCCATTTTGATAAACCAATAAAATGTGATTCATTCATATAAGGTTGGACACAGTTCATTTTGGTAATTTAATTAGTGTAAATTAATGAGGCTTTTGTGAAAGTTGTTGATATACGATAAGCTTCAAAATATTATTTTTGTTCAATTAATACTTGGGTGGGTCATAAACTAAATTTATAAAATAGAGATTCTTTAAATGGTCTTCGAATACATTATTTTATTTTTATTTTCTTATAGTCTAGAAATTAAAGGCTTGTTCAAAAAGCCAAGACAAGAGTTGTGAAGCTGCTCAATTGNAGGGAGTAATGTAAAAGGAGTTAACTAACAATACTTTTATAAGTTTAGGAGCAAATTTGGTGTTTTAGTATAGTTGAATGGGTGTTTTGATTTTTCCTTTGTGGTACTGTAGATGATGGTGGAGGTGGCATCAATTTCTGATGGTAGCAACGACATTTGATGGCGGGGAGGCGTCTAATTTAAGCTTGTGTGTGGTGGCGTGGATGGTTTAGAGAGAAAAGAGAGATGAGATGAGGAAAGAGTGAAAGCTGTGGATGTTAGGTGAGTGATATAATTATATTAGGAATGATAAAAGAAAAAGAAGGAAAACAAAAACGTTAAAAAATAGTTTACGTCAAATCTGTATTTGATGGGGCAGACATCTCAAAAGTCCATTTTGATAAACCAATAAAATGTGATTCATTCATATAAGGTTGGACACAGTTCATTTTGGTAATTTAATTAGTGTAAATTAATGAGGCTTTTGTGAAAGTTGTTGATATACGATAAGCTTCAAAATATTATTTTTGTTCAATTAATACTTGGGTGGGTCATAAACTAAATTTATAAAATAGAGATTCTTTAAATGGTCTTCGAATACATTATTTTATTTTTATTTTCTTATAGTCTAGAAATTAAAGGCTTGTTCAAAAAGCCAAGACAAGAGTTGTGAAGCTGCTCAATTGAGTCGGTCAAAGACTGGCTAATACTAGACTATGGGTTTGATCCTAGACTAATAATGAGAGAGTTTTACACGAGTCCCCAGCCTATGTATGTGGCACTAACACAACGCATCACACCTCATTACCACTTATCCCCTCCGACGCGTCCCACCCTAAGAAAAAACGGAAGTCGGTCGCATATGCGCCCGTGTTGCTTTCATAGTTTGTGTGTGTGGGGTGTTTTATCAAATGATTTTTACGGTATTTTTTTAGGGGTGTTCTCAGTTTTCTTACTCCCTCCGTCCCATAATTATAGTCCACTGTTGACTTTTTAAGTTTTCGTTTTGCAACTTTAACCTTATATATTTTTATGTGTTAGATGATATTTGATAAATTTTATACCAATGGAAAATACATTTAAAACTCAATTCATTCATATATTTTGCATCAAGTAATATATAATACAAATACAAATATTTAAGGTCAAAGTTGAAAACTAAAGACTTCAAAAGTCAACAGTGTACTATAATTATGGGACAGAGGAAATATTATACTAAGTTGGTAATAAAGTTGTACTCGGAAGAAAAAAGATGTGAGTAGAAATGAACATGACATGATGGTCACCATTAAAAACACTCTTATAGCCATGTGGAATTTTATTGTACAAAAAAAATAAGCACATTTGGAAACTTTTTAGCTTTAACCACATTTATTCTCAAAAATCAACCAAGTTCATAATAGCTTAAGAAAGAATTGTCGCAATTTATAGATGATCCTCTTGGATAAAAATTTATGCCTANGTTAAGGTGTGGGGGTAAAATGCTAAACAGAAGTTTAGCCAAACACATTAAATATATCCGAAGCAACAAGGCACATATATCAAAATGATTGAGTGTTATGCAAAAGCCGAAAGTGTAATAATAACAAAACATATAAGAAGCCAGAAAGGTCATTCTTGCTTATGTTATGCTCGTGGTATACATTTTGGAGAAAGCTTCTAGGGGTTTACACAAGTGGTAACATATCATATAGTAATGATAATGTTACTTATTAGCTATTAGGGGTTTAGCTTACAATAGACCTATCATGTAAAGCTGTAACTTCAAATTTATAATGACATAATGAAATCTACCAAGTCATTCAAGGAACTCTGTGAAGATCCACCATGCTTGATTGCCACTTGAATCTTTTCTCGAATCTCCATAGCTTTCTGCCTCAGTTCTTCACTCTCTCTGCCCAACATAAGTCTTCTGATAGCACCCTCAATCTCGCCTATCTTCCAAACAACTTCAATACCCATCTTCCACTCATAGCTTAAGTACCTAGCATTCAACAATTGGTCTACACTGAATGGTTGGCACAACATTGGAACCCCTTCAGATACACTTTCCAAAACTGAATTCCGGCCACAATGGCTCCAAAATCCTCCAACTGAATTATGTGCCAAAACTTCCTTTTGTGGTGCCCACTCTACAATCAAACCTCTCTTCTTCGTCTCATCAACCAAACCCTCTGGCAAAAACTCGATCCATTTGAACCCGTGAACCGAACCTGCTCGAACCACCCACAAGAATGGCAAGTTACTGTTTACTAGACCACATGCCATTTGAGTCAAAAGTAATTTGTCAGGCGTTGCTATGCTTCCTAAACTCACATATATCACTGATTTGGGTGATTGTTTATTTAGCCATGGGATGCAACTGGTATCCTCTTCAAGAAAGCTGGTGGAGGGAGTTGGTATTATTTTGTGAAGCGGGCCGACTGTAAAGATGGGAACTTGGTATTGTTGGTGGATCTCGGTTAACGCTGATGGTTCAAGAAATTCAATGGTGTTGTAAATGAAGGCAGAAGGGGCTGTGTTGGGGGTGATCATGGAGACCGATTGAAGGGCTTGTTGTATTGGGAGGTTGGCAAATGGTAGATCTTTGTATCTGAAAGGATGGAGTTCTGGAACTATTTCCTGCAACAAAGAATCTTCGAAAAGATTTTGAATTGATTCAGAGCCTCTGCGGGGTTGGTTATTAAAATGCGCTCATGGGCAAATTGCATTTTCATATAGAAGATAAATAGTTTTTAAGGTGTTCAATATTGTTAATCCAATCTACTTATATAATTATTAGTAGGTGAACAAAGTTTTCTTAAATAAGTAACTCAGAGAGATGAGGTTTTTCCCGTTTAGGTTACCCGGGGAGTACGAGTATTTGACTCATATGTGTTACACGGCCTAAAGGTATATCCGTGACAGTTTCCAACTCTTTTGCTGGCCAACCTAGATGTGTACCTTGTGTGAGGTTTGAACATTTGACTTCTTGTGGTGGATTTAATAAAAAAAACTTGTATAAAAAAACTTAGAAATACGCAATTCTGATATGTAAATCTTTAAACACCCTTATAGTCTGTCATCATATTCTTTACAAATTGTGTCTTTTAAGCGAGTTTTAGATGATGGAATTACCTTCTACATGGAATCGACCTTCTAGATGGAGCTGAGGGATGATCTTGTAAGCAGGAAAGAAAGCCGCACTGCTGCAATGCATGATGATGGATGGTAGACTCAGCTCGCTGGCTACAGTTCTCGCAAAAGACATGAGATTATCATAGATGATGATGATAGATTCCTTCACATATGTATCTTTTTGTGTGTTTATCATCTGAATCACGTGTTGTTGCAGATGGGGTTTGCAGTTATCCCCGAGAGCTTGCAAGAACTCGACGAAGCTTGGAAAGTCACCAGGCCGAGATAAGTTATCAGACATAGGAAAGAACATAAAATCAGAATGATTAGAAGGATTTGGTGGATTGATTTTGGAGTGAGCAATGGTTATTGAAAACCCTTTGGAATGAAGGTATGTACCAAGCTGCAGGATTGGGGTCATGTGGCCTTGAAGTGGACTTACTATCAGTACCAACTGCCACCGTTTTCTGACGTGCTCTGCCATCTCTCAGTATCTAATGCGTAAGCTGTATTTTTCATAAATGATTAAACCCTATCACTTCATATGTTATACAACCTCGGTGAAGTTGATTCCAATAAACTTAGGATGTGCTTGGTTAGGGGTATTATGGGGTAAGGAATAGAAAAATAATGATTAATAGTAGTTGGTTTGCTATAATATATGTATGTATAATGATGACCAGATTATTGGAAGCCTAATTCTAAGATTCTATGGTTGGTGGCCATTTATTATAGTCTCTGTTCAACTCCATGACTAACGAATTTGTATTTTTAAGAATATTGACTAAGTAAGCTTCTAGATATATATAATATTATAATGATAATATCGGGTAGTTGCCCCAAGTATAAAACACATAAGCTCATAAGTCGAAAATAAGCTTAAACAAACACCCCATAGACTTCTATATAGATGAATGTGAGAAATGCTTACTGATGGAAATCCTAAACCACCTAAGTTGAAAACAAAGGCCACCAAAGTAAGATGGCGCACTCCGTTTGTCTTAGAAATATTTTCTCCTTTTGTGATTGTAATTTTAATAGTGAACCAACTAATGAAGATCAGTTCAACAGTACAACATAATTCGCCAGATTAAAGTTAACTAGCAGAAGCCTCTATTTATAACATTAATCAAATTTAATAATACTCGTATTACTGTATCGTATTTATTATAGGAACAGAGAGAATACCACTTATTACAGATTCATATCATTAGAAAATCCAATATACTACAGGATTGACAAGCCATTGGATATAGAATTAAGTCAATTAACACGCCATCGTAGGAATCTCTGAATCTTTCTCTGATGAATTTTTGAGTACTCGAAACAGATAATACCCAGTAGCATGCCCTAATACCGCCATAACAAATACACCAATGTTGAATGACATTACCGATAACATGACCAAATAAGAAAACACCACACGAAATGTGTGTATCATTGTCCTAACCATACGGTTGGATTGCGTTGGAGTAAGGTTTGTATGAGTTAACCATTCCATTATTATAGCAAGAAGAAACACGAATATAAGCGCCAAAATGTACATTCCCGTGTTACTCCCCGGCCATCCTTGAAAAAGAATCCAAGCATTTTTACCCCAATAAAAGGTCATATGTGTCATCATTTTCTTGTTATCCATTCCCATATCCATACCCCCCATTTGATCGTTATCGTTCATTGGTGATGATGGTGACATTCCTCCCATTGTTCCGTCGTCATTCATCGCCATTCCGTGGTTATGATCCATATTCATTGGCGGTGGATGCACTTGGAACGGAACCTGGGGACCTTTCTTTGTTCTCTATATCTGTTTTCACCTCTATTCATACATTAATCAAGCTTGCTAGATTGAGAGAATTTAAATATACGTTACATTATGCGTGGTACACGTGCATGGATTAAGGTCTTTATTTTTGTATGGTACATGGGTTTTGATAGTTAACCAAAAATATGGTTGGTTATCCTATAAATAAGCAATTTAATTAGAAACAAAAGGTTCATAGATGCTTATTCCTTAATAATACTACACAAGAAAGAAGTCCTCTTGTCCAAATTAATGTTTATTAAAGTTGTATAAGTGTACAAGATGTCAAGATGCCAAATTTAGAAACTAATTCTGTGTGGGGCAAAACAAATTACAATAGTACAAAACTACAAACTCAACTAAATGGGACATAATTTGATAAATTAACTTCCTCCATAAGTGCATTCTCTAGAAAATATACTTTATAGAATTGAGATCGATTACAAATTATTTATAGATTTAATGAACAAATTCTGACAACTCATTTTTATATCAAAATAAAAGAAAGACATTTTCGACATTTTTTAAAAAATAAAATATCTTGCAAATAGTTTTCGTTAAACGACAAAAAATAGGTCATTGCGATGAGGATTTTTTTATCTTTTAGTAAATGGGCACTTTGATATACTTTCGACAAATTCTTTTTCCGAGTTTTACTTGAGTGTTAAAATCTACATCTAGAAAAATCACATGTGATTTGTTATGTTAGAAATAATTTGTGATTTTATATAATCACATGTTATATTAAAATAACAAAACACATGTGATTTTTCAAGCGTAAATTTCAACACTAATAAAAAAAAGTTTGTCGAAAATATATAGAAGTATCCCTCTATAGTCGCGATGGTATGATTTTTTTCGTGTAACGATTAACAGTTTGTGAGATATTTATTTTTTTTAATTTGATGAAAAGATGAATGGCAAGAATTTGTTCATTAAATCTTTAAAGAATTGTTGTGTACATTGAACTTTGGGTTAAGTCCAAAGATAAAAACGAACTTTCTCAATTTTTCCGAGTTAGAGGTTGTTTGATTATGTTTGATTACTTTTTAATGAATTGGTTAAGCGCCCAAATTCTAAATCGGTCAAAGCTTGAGTGTTTGATAAATATTCCCTTGCCTCTTTATGATTCAACGTGCCTCTTAGTGATTTTGCATAAGATGGGCCCCTAAATCATTCAGTAGCTATACTCTTTCTTTTGCCATTATTTTCATTTACTTTTTTCATTTGTTCATATAATAACTCGTAATTTATGAAGCCTTTTTTAGTTTATAAATTTATAACGTAGGCCTAGTGGGGTTACAACATATACATATTGAGTTGATCATGACCCCTATCCATATTAGAAGAAAAATATACAATCCAATTATAAATTCACACTAATAAATTTTATAATTCGTCCACTAACTACTTATCATTAATCAAGTATTATTATAAATTTAAATGCATAATTTTTTTTTCTTAAGTTACTGGAGTCACTCGTTCAAGGCACTTGTCAAACACTTTCTTTTCGTTCAGCATAGTTTTATTCAGAGCCACTGAATCATTCATGTTTTTAAATCATTCGGCGCTAAATCATTGTGTTTTACCAACCAACCCCTTATATAACAAAATAATTAACCAATTGCGCTAGCTCAGTTGGCCACTAAGGTTTCCTTAATGTGCCTTGGGGAGGGGATGTTTGGCTATGGGAGGTCTGAAGTTCGAGTCCCACCCGGGACTTTTACCTCTTCAGGCGGTAAAAGTATACTGTCCAATTGTATGTCACTGAACCTGAACCACTAACAACTAATAAAACGTTCTAAAAAATATAACAAACTAATTTCTTTAACAATGTAGATAACTAAACACTCAAATTTTTAACAAAATCACTAATTTTGGGCAAAAATTTTGAATAATATTAATGAATTGACTAAAATACCCTTNCTCAATTGAAAAAAAAAATCTCTTGATCGGAAATCCAAATCCAAATCATCCAAATCCCAAAAAACATAACACAAATCCAAAGCCAAATCATCTCTCGATCCAAGTCATATCTCGATTGGAAAAACAAACATAACACAAATCCAAATCAAACTCTCGATCCTTTTCATCTCCAAAGAGTTCATAAACTCTCGTTTTCAACAACAAACAAAATAAAAAGGATGATGTGAAGCGTGGGTTTGAATCGGTTGATTTGTGGTGTCATCGGATCTAGGGTTCTAGTGGTGATGTGAGGTTAGTGATGGTGGTTCATTGGTTGGATGGGGCGTTGGTTTGAATCGGATTTGTGTTTTAGAAATTGGATTGGATATAATGTAAATATTTGTGTGTCGTGTTTGACTTACACATTTGTTTTCGGGGGTGTTTGGATTTGCTTATTTTAAACCACTTATCTGCTTATTCTTATGTAGCAAATAAGTGGTTATTATTAAGAGGCTGTGATGACATTTTTCTTATTAAGATCCAAGTTGTTAAATGGGGACATGTTTTAGAGATAATCTTGCTGCTTGGCCGGGCAAATAAATGCAAAGGATGGTGATGTCATTAAAATTGCAACCTTTGAATATTTGCAGCCATGGTTGATTTATCCACTTGATCCCTTTATGTAAAGAGATCTGAGCCTATTTTTTTTTCCCTAAAACTTTGTTTACGCAAAATTCTGTTACACAAGTTGAAATGGAATTGGATATAAAATGTGAAATTGGGTTTTTCAATTCTGGGTAAGAGGAAGAACACAAGGGTATTTTAGTCAATTCATTAGAAAGTTACCAACATTGTTCACAATTTGAAAGTTTTAATGACTATCTTGTTAAAAAAAAATTAGTTGTTATCTAACTCGGAAAAATTGAGAAAGTTCGTTTCTTATATTTGGACTTAACCCTTGAACTTTTCTCATACTTCATAAATGATTTTTTTTCTTGTTAATAACAGTTATACTATTTTGTATTCTTAATATTATGATTCGATACCTTACCAATATAGTATTGCTTTGTTGGTGACGGTAAATTCATATCCGTCGCTAACGCAGGCCATAGCTTGTTACCTAACTTTCACCGTCTTCTTCACCTTCATAATGTTTTAATTACTTCTCATATTGTAAAAAAAAAATATTTTTGTTCGTCAATTTTCCCGTAACAACAAAGTTTCTATTGAATTTGATAAGTATAGTTTTTCTGTGAAAGACTATTTGACTCGAAAATTCTCCTCTGTTGTAATAGCACCGGAGACCTGTATCTTGTGACCACGCCTACATCCTACCCACAAGCTTTTCTTGCTAGTCGTCACACATGGCACCAATGACTTGGACATCCGGAAAAAGAAGTTCTACGTTCTTTACTTTCTAATAATGCTATTTTGTGTAATAAAGTGAAGTCTCTAACTTTGTCATGCTTGTCAACATGGCAAGCATGTGAGGCTTTGGTTTTCTATTTCTGGTACTGTAGTTAATTTTGCTTTTGATATTGTGCATTCGGATATATGGACTTCCCCACTTTCAAGTCAAAGTGGTATTAAATACTATGTTATTTTTTTGACCATTGTTCTCATTACTTGTGGGTATATCCTTTGCGTAACAAATCTGACACTTTTTCTAAGTTTGTTAAATTTCGTCTCTTGTCAAAACTCAATTTAATAAGGAAATTAAAGCTTTTCAATGTGACCATAGTTGTGAGTTTGATAACACAATCTTTCATCGATTATTTACCAAACATGACATCCGTACACGTTTCTCGTGCCCCTGTACCTCTTAACAACACAATAAATCTGAACGTATAATTCAGACAATGAACAACCTTATCCGCACCTTACTTTGTCAAATCCATCTTCCACCTCATTTCTAGGTTGAAGCCCTTCACGTGGCCACCTACCTCTTAAATATTTTACCATTCACTGCCATAAATAAAGACACACCTCACTTCGCCTATATATTACATAACCAACCTACACGTTGTTACGTGTCATTGGTTGTATGTGTTATGCTCACATTAACACCAATCATAAACTTGATCCACATTTCACTCCATGTATTTTCCTTGGCCACCCATCAAACTACAGTGTGTTTAGTTGCCTTAACCTTTCCGCCAACAAAATTATCATTTCTTATCATGTCACCTTTGATGAGACCATTTTTTTTATTCGAGTCCGTCACACCTAATGACGCCCTTCCCTACACCTTTATCGAAACCGCTCCAAACCTTATCAATCGCCATATTCTCCAACAACCAACCCCTAATCCGAATACCACCGGCCTAACACCTATTCCAAATTCCACCGGCCCACCTAGGAGCGGAGCTAATAGAGTGACTAGTGGGTGTTGAGCCACCCCTAATTAACTCACTTTATTTATTAGTTATTTAGTACAATAGCTATTTTCTTAATAAATTTTGCAATGACCCCCTTAATCATATAAATATGCTGATTAAAGTTCAAAAACGAAGAACTTGAATGACCAAATAAAAAAATAAAAAGGAATTTACTTGTCAAACTATGCTTTCCTAAATTTAATTTATTCTTACTCATTATGGTGTACGATTGAATCATGGTCTAAAAAAAAATCATAAACACATCATTGAGCGATATTTTTCCATTAATGTTTTTACGTCGAATTCTGCCTCTTTTAACTTAAAATCCTCACTCCACCCTTGGGCCCAACCACGACACCAGTTCATCCCCACTCAACTACTCCTATCTCTCCTACTACTGGCCCACAACCTATTCCAAATACCACCGACCCAAATATCAAAATCGATTACTACCTGCCCAACACCACCTGTCCAGCCCAACCCACCTCCTCCTCCCGTGCCTAATCCGATCAAGTTTAATTCTAGTCTGAACCCAACCTTAACTTATCCCATGGTCACGCGTTTTCATGTTTGTTCTAATAAAATAATCCGCGTTATAATTGTCATGTGTCTACCTTTTCTCCCGTTTCAAAGTCATACACTCTCGCAATCAAAGATCATAACTAGCAATGTGTTATGCTTGACGAATACAATGCTTTAATTAAAAATAATATTTGGGTTCTCGTGCCACAACCACCTGACATGAACATTGTTCGTTCCATGTGGTTGTATAAGCACCAATATTTTGCAGATGGATCTCAAAGCAGGTACAAGGCTCGTCTTGTCACTAATGGGAACAATAAACAACTAGGTGTTGATTATGATGAGACATTTAGCCAGATGGTTAAATCGGCCACTATTTGGACGGTTCTTAGTCTCGCTGCTTCTCGACATTGGCATGTTCATCAGCTCAACGTCAATAATTCTTTTCTCTCCATGGTACTTTATCTGAGACTGTTTATATGCATCAACCATCTGGTTTTCGGGATCCTCTGCATCCTGATAATGTTTGTCTTCTTCAGCAGTCGTTATATGGCCTTAAACAGGCACCCTTATGCCTGGTTTTAGCAGTTTGCGAGTTATGATACTTGTATTTGTTTTTCTTACAGAAGATATGACTCATCCAGCTTATTTATATATAAACAGGGTCTCATGTTGCTTATTTATTACTATACGTGAATGATATCTTTATAACAGTTTCCTCTACAACATTAATACAGAGGATTATAGCTTCTTTACATTGTGAGTTTTTTATGACTGATCTTGGTCCATTGAGCTATTTTCTAGACATCTTTGTCACCCGCACCACCAATTGGATGTTTCTTTCCCAGAAAAAGTATGCAACAGAGGTTCTTAAGCACGCTAGTATTGATGTGATCAAATAAGTACTATATTTATGCATTATTTATTTCATGTATATTACTCATTTACCATGATTTTATATGAGAACCGTTACTTAATTGCTTAAGTTTGTTATTTTCAGTACTGATGGAGCAATTTTCGAAAAGACATGAAAAACGAAAAAACTTGAAGCTAAATTAGAAGATTTGTACCAATACTAGCAAGAGCGTATGGCGTATCCACATTCTAGTGATACGTCATATAGTTTACTTAGAAGAATTCATGAAGTATCAAAATAATGAAGAATATGGCGTATTTAACTCTGGCGATATGCCATAGTTAAGCCCTTGCAGTCAAAAGCCCAAGTCAACTGAAGAAGACATACGGTCTATGAAACTCTGGCCATATGCTGTATTCGTGATCTTATCCCTAGTCCAAGTATATCGTGATTTGAAGGCATACGACATATTTAACTTTGGTAAAACGCCGCATTTAAAGAAGACAAACGAATAAACTAGAATATTCTATTCTTGAACCCTACTCAAGATATTTAGAATACAGCGTATTGGACCTCAATAAGCCGTATCGACGCTTCATACATAATAGTATAAATACGAGCCCTAGCTTCGTATTTTATACTTATTCCACCAACACCATACGACCCTAGAAGATTAGTAGCATAAGAAGTTCAGTTCCAAGTGAAGAGATCAAATGAAGAAGGTCACGTATCATCACACGAAGTATAATCATTCGGTTTGCATACTGATTTTGCATTATGTTATTTGTTCTTATTGTTCAAATAATATGTTCGTTTACTTGTTTATATGATTCCGTTTATTAAGATTTAATGAATTTTATGTTGGATAGTTTATATGCTTATTGTTCAAATAATATGTTCATTTACTTGTTTATCATTCAATGTCTATTGTCTAGATTATCATCTTATAGTTCTTTAGCTATAAAGCGTTAATCCGAATCGTGATGGTCGATATTCGTGGCAAGGGTTCACGCGTGCACTTCCATTAAGACTAGAGACTTAGACTCCCTAGGTTAGATAGAAAATGACTAAAACACGTAAGTTGACATAAGTGCTCTCGAAAATATATAGTACTTGAGAAGAGTAGGTTTCGCTACTAGCCCTAGGTTACCGCAGATAAATCGGATATATTAGCTGAAAAACACTTATTGTGTGAATGTGACTGAGTAGCTTAATAAATTTCTTCAGGAAGATAGGTTGCATTCATAGAACTAGGCGCGACTAGCCCTCGGTTTAGTTTACAATAGATAGGAAATGTTGCTTGCAGTTCATGAATTCACAACATAAGTCATTAGGTCATTGCACTTATAAATGAATCAATAAAATGTAGTAGGATTAATATGGTTAACACTTTCTTCTTAGTTTGATCACAACCGTAGCATAGTTTAGTTTAGTTTACTTTTATTGTTTCTGTAGTTTAATTAATCGTACCAATCTCTCATATTGAAAACCCTCCGTTAAAACTATAAGAAATCCATTAGGTTAGCTATTAAGTTTAACTACTTCTTGCGAACGACCACTAACCAAACTAGCTAGGATTGACCGGGTACACTGCCCGTAAGTGTTAGTCTATTAGGTTAAGTTGGATTTTATAAATATATAACTAGATTTAACATATTAGGTATGCGCAATTGTCATTCGTGCACGACTCCCATTGGTACAGAGTCCAAGTTGAGGGCTAATGACAGTCTGATTTTTTATCCTACTCTTTACAGGAGCCTTGCTAGGGCTTTACAGTATCTTAACTTCACTAGACCTGATCTGTCTTATGTGGTTCAACAAGTTTGTTTCTATATGCATGATCACTAGTACAAAAACTGGTATTCGTCACACATAGCGTATTTGGAACTGTCACACGGTAACATATTTACGTGACTAAATGTACCAGAATAAAATAAACAGCCACACTTGATCCAACTTGTGTGACCATTTCGGAATACTATTGTCACACATTTGAATATTTATGTGACTAGAGGTAACTGGAAAAAAAATTGGATTATTTAGTCACTTATAATTTGGTACGTGTGACAGATACAAATGAGTTTGAGACATTAGTCACACTATATATATACGTATGTGACAAATATATGTCACACAATTGAACAATGTGACCAAAATCCATATATGGTCACATGAAGTAATTGTGTATGTGGCTAAATTATATAGTCAAGTTTGTCACATATTATTTAAACGTGACTGCTATTCTTTGCTGAATATTTAGCCACATATGAATTTGAAATGGGTGACAACTGTGAAGTAAGTTTGAAGCATTAGTCACGATATGCATTTAAAAGTGACAAATATATGTCACACACTTAAAGAGTGTGACCAAATGTCATATATGGTCACACTAAACCATAGAAACATGATTAAGTGTAACTAAAATTCGATACATATGGTCACGTAAGTTAATATGTGTGTCTAAAGTTTAGTGTGTGTTTGCTTGCCAAATCCTAATGTGTATAGTCACATATATTTGTAGCACGATCATGTGACTATAGGCTTTACAATAGTCACACCATATCACAAATGTGTATCTAAATCATGATTATGGCCACGTTATAAGGGTATTATATGTGACCAATACATTCAAAATAGTCACATTGTGAAATATTCATGTGACTATTATTTATAGCAAAATGTGAACTCAGTTATCATTAACCTTGATATTAGTCACATTGAATTTTTGTGTGACTAAATTAAAGATGCTATATATATGGTTACATGAAGTATTTATTTAGGTGTCTAAATCATAGTCATATTTTGTCACACATTATTTAAGTGTAGTCACAAATCGATACATATGGTCACACATTTCTGATAACTTATGTACTTTGTGACCCCTAGGAACAGTGTTACTTGACTTTCTAAAGTCAATTTTCAACTTTAATGAAGTAACATGTTACTAAAGTGTCTGCAAGTGCATATACACGATAAATGGAAAATGCAAATAACTATTGTAATAGCAGTAGTAACTTAATAATAGCATTAGTAACTTTTATACAAACAAATGAGTTGTAATCTTACAAAAGGTGAATTATATAGTACTTACCAAAAGGTTTTTTACAACATAATGAAAACAGAGAAGCTAAACCCCTGCTACCTCCAAACACCTTATCAGCTTGTTTTCTTCAGATCCCCATAACATGCTCTCTCATACTGAGCATGAATTCTTTCAATGAGATCTTTAACTGCCTCTGTACGTTCTTCACATATGATCTTTGTTAATACAAATATCGCCTAAAAACGTTATTTATATTTTACGATCTTTGCTAAGTTTTGTTAACGACAAAGTGTAAACTTTAGTTTTTAGTGAAACATAATTTGAGTTTAAAGACTTATATAATTAGACATTTGCTACATTTACATTTCATATAAAACACAACATTTTTATATTTCTTAGAATGGAAATGTCACATCCCATTTATGGTAAGTTTGTGTCAAACACATCAATATGCATTTAAGGAAAGATTGTGTGTTTGACTCACCATAAGTCTTCATACACAAGTATGTGTTTGACTAGAAATAAGTTGATGTGACTTTGGTTGGTTTGGAATGATTTATTGCAAAACTTACTGTCAGACCTGGCGGAACCTTGGAGGTACACGGGCGGAACCCATCTGAGGGTTCCGCCGTATCCGCCAGAGCTGCTGAAAGTCTTGCTATAAATACCAAGCCATTTGTTAGATTTTTCCTTCATCACTTCTCATTATATTTTACACATACATCATTCATCTAACCTATTAACATTGTCATTTGTGTGAAGTTCTCTTGTAGCAAAGAAGTTCACAAGTTCATAT
>LBNU01016359.1:15238-64339 GCA_014162995.1 Artemisia annua | reverse complement strand
AAAAAAAATATAGTGTAAATGAAATAAAAGATAATGTTGCAATTCAGGATGTGTTAGAAACAACCTTTGTTCTTGGAACTCATTGTTTCAATAGGTAGAATAGGGTTGTGGGAGCTTAGTTGGTGTGTTTGGTTTTTATAGAGAAAAAGTTATGCTTGGTTAGTGTTTCAAAACTGCAAAAGTAGTCAATTGACAGTGAAGAAAACAATAGTGTTTCTTACCCTTCTTGCAGGCATGAAATTGTGCAGTCATGACATTACTTTTTCATGTGTACAAACATGAGAAAAAAATAGTATTTGCAGTACCAAGGCCAAAAAGGCAGGTGTGCAAAGACCAAGGCCAAAACAGTCAACTAATGTGGACAAAAACAGTCAATGTTGCAATTCAGGGTGTGTTTGAAACAACCTTCGTTCTTGGAACTCCAATGGCCACATTACTTGGTGGATGGTTGGTTTTAGATCATGAAAAAGAATGGAATTCAATAAACCAACATACGTAACCCTTCTCAGTTCCCGCTACAGCTCCTTTTGTCGTTTCAACTCCCTTTGAGCAAAGGCCTACACCAGGCGCATTGCTAGATTGTTGAAAAAACAAAAGGAACTGTATGGGAACTTAGAATGGAAAGGTATGTTGAAATTCCAGACTCATTTAGATCATAAAAAAGAATGGAATGTAGTAAACCAACATACGTAATCCTTCTCAGTTTCTGCTACAGCTCCTTTTGTCGTTTCAACTCCCTTTGAGCAAAGGCTTGCACCAGGCGCATTGCTAGATTGTTGAAAAAACAAAAGGAACTGTATGGGAATTGAGAATGGAAAGGTATGTTGAAATTCCAGACTCAAAGTTTTACAAACTCACTTCCTACATATAAAAAATACATCATACATATATATAAAGCTAACAGAGTGATACAAACAATCTACAAATGTTGAGTAAAGAATAGAGTCTAAGTAACATCACTTATCTTGAATGCAATAATGAAGGAGTGTGGCCTGTCATGAACAATACACACTATATCATTATCGCATTGAAGACGTCTCAATGATCAGGACAGATCTAATTAACGTTGCAGAAAGGTTCCATTGCTTTGTTGAAAGAGCCAAAGCTTGTGATGAAGATCAACCACACAAACGGTAGTAGACGTTTCCCAAATCAAGCAATGGAACCATCTACAACGCTAGATAGATCTGCCAAAATTATCGAGCTTTAAGTTATTAGAAAATAGATTCTTACTATCATTTATATTGCTCCCTTAGAAGTGACGAACATACATATCATTTATGTAGATTCTACGACATTAGAGAGCTAATCATGCATGAATGAAATCATATTAAATTTATATTAACAATGCAATGAACTACCATCCTTTCTACCCTAGCCAACAACAACATATTATTCAGCCTTGAATCTCTAACCTACCAACATGCTGGAAGACGAAGACACTAAATTCAAGCATCGAACCTACAAATTATACTTGATAATTGTTTCTGTATTTTGACAAAGAGCAAAGATGAATCAACAATGGATGAACAACACCAAAACAAGTTTATGTTCATACTTGAAAGTGGTGTCTGTTCATCCATTGTTGATACTTCTTCCATCTTTGATACTTGGATGTTTTAGCCTAAATATTCGCACACACATGCGCCACTTTTCTTCCTTATTCTCTCAATACAAATGCAACATAATTCTTATACCAGATAGTCAACCTAAGCCTAAGATAAAATAAGCTAATCCAAGCAAACCTTAATATCTCTTTTGCTCTAATTATTCGCAAAAACAACACAGCATGTTCTTCCTTATTTTCTCAATACAAATGCAATGCAATTCTTGTAACAGATAGTCAACCTAAGCTTAAGAATAAATAGCTCTAAGGGGTTATACGGGACCAAAACCCTAGATCTGTTTACTAGGTCAATTGTAACCAAGGGTGTTATAAATGTGAGAGAGAAAGAGAGGATTATGTTGAAGTGTGTGAAGTGTGTTGGATAAGCTTTGTATATATTATAGAAAGAGATGATTATGTTGAAGTGTGTGAAGTGTGTTGGATAAGCTTTGTATATATTATAGGTTTAAAAATGATTAAAAGTATTAAAAGTATAAAAACTAAAAGTATAAAAAGTACATTAAAAGTTTAAAAACTAAAAGTATTAAAGGTACATTTGTATTTTAGTGTATTTTGTATTTAAAAAGTCGCCCAAATAGTACATATGGTAAGGTGTAAGGTTTTCAAGATCGGGATCCTACCCAGGATCGTTTTCGTCTTTGCAATTAAGCGCATGATCATAAGATTGGATCGGGATCTTAAGATCCTACTATAATGTCATTTTCTTAATAGTTTTTGTAATATTATACAAATTTACAAATTATTATATGTCATAAACATAAAATTATATGAATGTTTCATCGAAATGTTGTCCTAAATAATTGTTATGAAATGTTTAATAAGATTAACATGTTGTTTTTTAAATTCTACAAAAAATAATCTAGAAATTTGCAGTTTTTTAGTTTGTTATCCGAGAAAAGTAGGATCGGATCGGATGAGATCTTAAGATCCTATGGTTAAGATCGGGATCCTTTTAGATCTTAAGCTTTCAAAGATCCTATGTAAGATCCGGATCGTTTTTGCTTTGCAGTATCGTAAAATCGTAAGATCCTAAGATCAGGATCGGGATCCTGAGAACCATGTTAAGATGTACTTGTTGGGCCCCCTAGGGACACTTGTCACAGTAGTATGAAATCCGCCCAAGTTTTTTGTCTTAGTTAACAAAACCTAGCTAATGCACATGACCCATGACCCATGTGAATTAGCCATTATCACCGGTCATGCATGGTTTCCATTACACTATAAGCCACTACAACCCAAATGCACATGACTCATGACCCATGTTAATTACCCATTGTCGATCACTCATAATGTATTGGTCGATAACATGACACTATATATATAAGCCACTACAATCCAATGCACATGACCCATTACCCATGTTTAGTTACCAATTGTCAACAGTCATGGATGTGTTGTAACTCGTAACATGACGACACTCTAAGCAACTATAACCCAGCGCATATGACCCATATGATGTCAAATACCCATTAATGAATGTAACCAGTGATAACCTAATGCACATGACCCATGACCCATGTGAATTAGCCATTATCACTGGTCATGCATGTTGCACCGGCTTGGTAGGTGTATACCGTTTGTCACAGATACTAAGAAGCAAGTATCCAGGGACCTCCTGATCATGTTATCCGGGATCGAGAATGTTTAAACTCGGCATGAGCTTGACTCGGATAGCTCGGTTTATCTGTAAATATGTGTTTTCTTACACATCTTAAAATTGAAATATAATATAACCTAAGAATTAAATTCGGTTCGACTTCAGCTCAAAAACTTTGATACATTCATAAATAAGTATTTACACTTAGTACAATTACATATTAAAAAAAACATATTTTGTATTACTTACAAGCTCGAGAACTCAACAATAACTCGAGTCAAACTTATATAAGGTTGAGCTCAACTCATTAAACAATTTCGAGCTCATTTGATAGGCTAAAAGTTAAAATATAATATAACTTAAGAATTGAATTCGGTTTGACTTCAGCTCAAAAACCTTGATACATTCATAAATAAGTATTTACACTTAGTACACTTACATATTAAAAGAAAAAAAAATTTATATCACTTACAAGCTCGAGAACTCAATAATAACTCGAGTCCAACTTATATAAGGTTGAGCTCAACTCATTAAACATTTCGAGCTCATTTGATAGACTTTCAATCTCCAAAATCTCCAAAATTTTAATATAGCGCTCAAGATCCCGCCCCTTAATTTTCCTCAAAATTTCAATCTCCCGCTCAAGATCCCACCCCTTTTTCACCCAAAATCAAAACACTAACACTAGTCATATCTATCTTCTCTCTATTCATCTCTTCTCCTTCTCTCTAGAACCGACTCAGACCACCGCCACACTTCACCGCCTTATCTCGTCGTCGTTCCACCAACCATCGCTCCTCCATGCCATCACCTTCATCAAGACAAGAGAGGCAATGGGTGAGTTTGTTTGCTTCGGTTGTTTGGTTCGAGATAACCACCACATCCACCACCATCACAGTCAAGCCACCATCAAACTCATCTCACCTATCCTACTCTGTTCATGGGTATGCTCAAACACATATTTAATTTATATTTTCTTAAATGTGTAATCGAATATAAAATAATTTATATTGATTTTCGTGGATTAAAACTAGCCGAAAACATGTTTTTGATTATAAATTCGTGTGGTGGTAATCGTTGCAGGTAGACTTATTAAGACGACATAGCTTTCCTGTTTATTGGAATGGAGACAATCGACCTGCTCTAAGAGGCCACTGTTTTGCCCGTAAAGGGAGTCTTAATTTGTTCCACTCCGGGAGGATGTTGCTGAACAGTTGGAGTTTGCTTATCGCAGTCGCGTAAGTGATCTATTAAAAGATTAATATAACATCTGTTAAATAGGAAATTAACTCAAATATGGTTGCTTTTTGTGAAACTATTTCATTTGTACCAAATGTGAGTGATTTGCTTGCTTGGTAATGTGTTTGACATTTATTCGTTCCAGGTTTGGCACTGCAGAACATTTCAACCATCTGGATTATTTGTTGCCCGAGTTGATATGCAAGGGTCTACCCCGGACCCGGTATGTTGGTTTTTGATGCTAAACTTATATTTGGGACATCTAATTTTTTCGTCTTTTATGTTAGCATTAAGCACGTTAATTGTTTCTTGCAGGGGCTACATGCTATTTTCACGGGTGAGGATGATACATGGGATGCCTGGCTAAAAATTCGCTTATAGTGTAAGAAACCAAGGCACTAATAATGCTGCATAAATTGAGGCGTGGGTATGCTCCATCTCAGTCACCAAAAGCCAACCCATGTATATTTTTACTGTTTCATGGTTGGCAGATCTTATATTATGCAGCATTATTAGTGCCTTGGTTTCTTATAGTTCATAACATCTGTTTATAGGATGAGTTACATCAGCAGATAGAGGAAGAAATGGACGATTATTATTCACAGGTAAAACTAATGGCGTAGTGTATTGTGGATCAAATGAAGGGAAAACAAAGACGGAGAATCTCCAGATGCTGAGATTAGATCATTGGCAGATAAACTTGTAAATTTGATTGCAAATTCTATTTTCATGCTTATATACCAGCAGCATTAACTGTGTACTAGCCGTACTAACTTTTACTACCAACATTTCCCATATTTTTTTCTGCAGAAAGAAGCTGAAGAAAAGATCAAGTAAGGAACCTTGAATGTTGATGATGGCACTGATGCTATGATAGTTGTGTTTGGTAAGGAAAATGGAGGTTATGCAAGAGGAGTGGGAAGTGGAGTTACATATAAGAGGTATTTTAATCTTCCTCGAAGCAGAAAAGAAACTGATGAAAGACTTGAGTTACTTCAAACTCAACTTGATAATGAGAGACGCGAGCGTCAAAAAAAAGATCTACTGGTCAAGCAACTGTCCAACGAGATGTCAGAAAAAAAATCCTGGACTAAAATTAGTACCAACGAAGCGAAAACATTTGGTCTAGTGAAACCTTGCAAAAGCAAGCTAAGGCGGCGAAGAGTCAACAGGTTTTAACTTATGGTAGTTGAGAATTTGATTATACACGACATTAAAATTGTATATATATATTTGGTTCATTTATATACATTCGAGTTTTATTCAATTTGAAATACAATTGTATATATATTTGCTTCATTTATATACATTCTGTTTTATATATATACTAGCAGTAGTAACTCTTCTCCAGCAGTACTAACTTAGTACTAGCAATACTAACATTATTCGTCACTCTTTGTTTAATTCGATGTGTGACTAAATATTACAAAATGCCACACAAACTAAAACTTCATGTGACCATTGAATGAACGTTAGCCACACGAAACACACATGTCTGCACTTTAAACATCATATGGTCACACTTATTAACACTTTTGGCCACTGTTTGCTTAATTGTATGTGACTAAATACCCAAAACAAACATGGTTTGTGTGACTAAATATTACAAAAGGCCACACAAACATAAAATTAACGTGGCCATTGGATGATCAATAGTCACATAAAATACACATTTCTTCACTTTAAACAGCATATGGTCACACTTATTAACAATTTTGGCCACTTTGTTTTAAATTGTATGTGACTAATTCCCAAAAAACGACACCCATTGTGTGACTAAATCATCACAAACGTCACATTTATTGTATATTCATGTGGCCACAGGACGGGATATAGTCACACAAAATACACATTTACTAGAAAGAATCATCTCAAATGTCACATATATTATATATTTATGTGGCCAAACGACGAACAATAGTTACTCTCAAAAAACATTCGTGTGACTATAAGGTGTTTACGGTCACTGATATTGACTAATCCAACAAAACGTGTGCCTAATTTGTCACACATATTCGGGGTTTTGATCACTCTTTTTCGATAGAAAAGGCCACGAACTCAACAATGTGACCATATGCCACCTACGGTGGCGGCACCTTTGGTGACACACAACAAAAAAAATGTGTGTGACTATATGCATATCGTCACACATTTCTGGCGTGACCAATAGCATATTCTGTACCAGTGGATCCTCGGGAGCCTCATCTTGCTGCTCTTAAGAGGATCTTACGTTATGTTCCCGACACTTTAGATTGAGGTATTTAGTTGTATTCTTCCTCGAAATCTTCTTTGGTTGCTTATTTAGATGTTGATTGGGCAGGCTGCCTAACTACTCATCGTTCTACTTCAGGTTATTGTATTTTACTTGGCAACAATTTACTGTCTTGGTCATCTAAGAGGCAGTACACTTTGTCTCGTTCTAGTGCCGAGGCTAAGTACCGTGGTGTTTCCAATGAAGTGGCTGAGACGTCCTGGTTGCGAAATCTTTTTCAAGATCTTCACTTTCCTCTACATTAAGATGCTATTATTTATTGTGATAATATCAGTGCGGTTTATTTATCTTCTAATCCCGTGCAACATCAACATTCGAAGTATATCGAGATTGACATAAAATTTGTCCAGGTCAAGTTGCTACAGGACATGTTCGCATTTTGCATGTTGCTTTACGCTATTAGAATGCCGATATGTTTAGTAAGGGTCTTCTGTCTGCCCCTGTTTGATAAATTTCGGACTAGTTTGAGCGTTTTACGTCCTCCCACTCCAACTGCTGGGGGCTGTTAATGGACTAGTATTTAGTGTTAATATTGTTTGTATTGAGCCAATCTCATTTGAGCATTATTCAGGGGAATTAAACAAATTTACTAAAACTCATTATTCATATTGTACTAAAACTCATTATTCAGCTAGGGGAAGTAAACAAATTTACAATTTACCTGTATTGAGCATGACCCAGTCTTAGGTCTCTAAACTAGCAAGAGTACTTTGTCGAATATCTTATGTGTCCGTATGAATAGCGCGGTAAGGTGACGTAGTTATAAGCTAAAAATAGGTGAATGCAAAATTAAGCTAGGTATATGTGACATTAGTTATTTAGTTGTGACCCATTATCCAATCTCTCCAATCTACCCACTATAATATTATGACAAACACACTTTAAGCTGGCCATTCAAGGGAGAACCGGGGAATCCCTTCTAAGAAATGAAGATATTCGTCTCATTTATGTGTCGTAATATAATGATTTGCTTAAAACTCATGGATTAGGTGATTTCAAGTATTTATAGCTTTATGTTAAAATTCTGTCTTAAGATTGGTTTAACTTTCAGAATAACAAAGGGCTTTAGTCATAGAATAATGACGAACGTTTTTTATTGTCTCATTTTGATACGTGAATTCTTAGAAAGTTATGTAAATATAACAAACTTTTATAAAGTATTTGGGTAAAAGCTACAAATTACCAACGTACTTTTCAATTTGTGCCGACTTGAAACACATACTATTTTATTCAAGGACTTCAACAACGTACTTTCAAATTTTGTTCCGAGATAACCAATATAACCCTGAAGTGACTATATTACCTTTGTACGGCTGCTAGTACATTTGCATCGTTAGTCCTTTATACTAACGGCCGTTAGTCCTTTTGTACATTTTCGTCCGTTTTTTACACGTTTTACTTTGTTTTTGCACGTTTTCGTCCGGATTTACACGTTTTCGTCCATTTTTACATGTTGTCATCCATTTTTCCAAGTTTTCGACCGTTTTTATACGTTTTCGTCTGTTCTTACACTTTTTTGTGCGTTTTTACACGTTTTTGTTCGTTTTTACACGGTTTCGTCCGTCTTTTTACGTTTTTGTCCGTTTTTACATGATTTTGTTTTTTTTTACATTTTCGTCCGTTTTATACGTTGTCTTTCGTTTTTACATGATATCATTCTTTTGTGCACATTTTCGTTTGTTTTTACACGATTTCGTCCGTTTTTATAACTTTTAATCCGTTTTTGCACGTTTTCGTCCATTTTTACTCGTTTTCTTCGTTTTTACACGTTTTGTCTGGTTTTACAGGATTTCGTCTATTTTTACACACTTTCATTCACTCTTACACGTTTTCGTTCGTTTTTACATGTTTTCGTTCGTTTTTGCACATTTTCGTCTGTTATTGTTCGCTTTTGCACGTGTAAAAATGATTGAAAACGTGTAAAACTTAACAAATCAGTGTAAAAGCAGATGAAAATGTGTAAAAACGAATAAAATCATAAAAACAGACAAAATCCTTTTAAAAAGGACGAAAACGTGTAAAAACAGATGAAAACGTGTAAAAACGAATGACACGTGCAAAAACGAACGAAAACATATAAAGTAGATGAAAACATGTAAAAACGAATGAAAACGTATAAAAGCGAATGAAATCGTGTAAAAATAGACGAAAACGTGCAAAACGGCCGAAACGTGTAAAAACGGACAAAACGTATAAAAACGGATGAAACGTGTAAAACTAACGAAAATGTGTAAAAACGGACGAAAACGTGCAAGACCGGATGAAAACGTGCAAAAACGAACTAAAACGTGTAAAAACGTGCAAAAACGGACTAAAACGTGAAAAGCACTAACGACCGTTAGCATTAAGGACTAGTGATGCAAAAGGACTAACAGGTTTACACAGGTAATATAGCTACGTCAGGGTGATATTGGTTATCTCGGAACAGAATTTGAAAGTACGTTGTTGAAGTCCTTGAATAAAATAGTATGTGTTTCAAATCGGCACAAATTTGAAAGTACGTTGGTAATTTGTAGCTTTTACCCAAAGTATTTCAATTTGCACATTTTGATGGCGTTTCACGAATTTTTATAAAGTATTTCAAAATTCACGTACCAAACCGGTATATTTTGAAAAAGTTCTTAGCTATTTAATGATCAAAACACAACTACAAATAGCTACTCCTTCCGTCCCATATTAAGTGTCTTTTGGGTAAAGGGGAGTAATCCTGCACCCTGGTAAATATATTAAATCCAAAACGTTTAAGTACAAATGGAATGTGGCTGAAGTACCACATTATTAAGTGTCCACAATGGAATCTTTGGATGTCCCAAATTAAGTGTCCACTTGTACCTTTCAACCAATAAGATTAGACTTTAGTGGGTAATAATAATATTTGATTGGTGAAGAGTTTAGTTGGTGGAATCTCTTAAAACTTTGTGCATTATAAAAGTGGATACTTAATATGGGACGGAGGGAGTAATTTATTTTACTCATTATAGCAATTTTGTTGCAACTCATAGAATCCGTTTTACAGATGCAAGCAAAAAATTTTACCTGACGCGTGTCAGCTATGTCCTTTCTGTTACTTCCATAGTACATAATTAGGATTTGTAAACATATATCTGTTTTAGGTAATACGTAGTAATGTTTTGAAGAAAACAAACAAAAAATGTGAATCATGTGATGACATGTTCGTTAAACGACAGACTAAATGCTAAGAAAACTGACACCACAAATAAAGCGTCTTGCAATCATCATTTTTTATCATTGTATAAGAAACAAAATATTTTGGCTTTTGGCCTTTACACACAATATATTTGATCTTTACACACCATCATGTGTTCCCAATCATTTGCTAATCATTGGTGCATGTGATGGTTATTTGAAAAAAATGGTAATTTGAGGCGTTTGTAAGCATGTGATGAAATCTGTGGTTTTCAATTTTGACTGTTCACAAATGTGTATATGGTTGTTTTCAACAACTTTTTTCTTTGTATTACAAGACTACGTATGATTCCGTTGGTACTTAAAAGGAACTGAAAACATACATTCAAACACTTGAAAATATGAAAAAAAAATTCTTACTAATAGAGAAATCTATATTCATGAAAATCGTTCTTGTTTTAGTAAGAAATAGTACCAACATCACTTAGACAGATTTTACTATCGAGTACATTTGATGATGCATCAAGTAGTTGGCTCGAAAGGACAAGTATATTAATCTACTCTACCACGACTTGACTATGCTCTACATATAACAAACTGTTTAAATATAAATTTACATAATTATTACGCAGAAATAGTAATTAGCTTCCGCTTGACTTATTGATATGAATACACTAAATAAAAATATTTTACTCACGTTAATAAACATAAAAGTATGTTAAAAGTTAAAACTATGTTTTTAATACAAGTAAAACTATTATATATCATATCATAGACGAAATCACAACACAAAGTTATCATATGCATATAAAGAAAATACAAAAAGATGTTACCTGATAAGTGCAAAAGTTAATCTCAAGTATGTTGAAACACGCCTTTTAATCAAAGTTAACCCCACTTGATGAATTTGCTAAGTATTATATTGTTTATAAGTTATTTGATTGTGATTGATTTGAATTGTAAATCATACTCATATATATAGAGAGTTATTCAAAAGGGTTAGATATACATCAAATCAAATATTTATTGCAAAATAAACTAAACACTGTCAAATATTTATTTTACGCAAGAGATAGTTAGAGAGACATGGCAGATCACCGCAGTAAACGATGGCGGCTGGTGTTAACATCAAGTCCACTTCAAGGCCACATGACACCCATGCTTCAGCTTGGGACATACCTTCATTCCAAAGGGTTCTCAATAACCATTACTCACACGGAATTCAATCGGCCAGATCCTTCTAAACATCCTGATTTCATTTTTCACCCTTTGCCCGACAAGTTATCTGGTCCTGGCATATCTGCTGGCTTTATCCAGTTTATGCAAGCTCTTAACTGCAAGCCTCATTTCAAGGATCACCTTACTCAGATCATAAACGCACAAAAAGATAGATCTGATAAGGAATCAATTGTTATCATTCATGATAACCTCATGTTTTTTGCAGCGGATGTTGCCCGTGAGCTACATTTACCTTCGATCGTCTTGCATAGTAGTAGCGCAGCTTTTTCTCTTGCTATGATGATCATCCCTCAGCTCCATCAAGAAGGCCGATTTCCAACACAAGGTAATTTCATCAATTAAAACACCTTTTACATGTGTTAACTGTAGTACTTTATTCTTATGATTTTGATTCTCAATTATTTTACATGTACCAAGTTACTAGACTTAATCACTATCCGGGATTGTCGGGTGCATACTTAACCACTTGTTATATAGGCAATTCGGTACATGATTAGTCTACGACAATAAATCGACATAGCTAATTAGTCACCTTAAGGTGAATGATCCATTTGCTTCCAAAAAAACAAACATGATAGTTAAGAACTATCCGAATCAATTAACTCATTATGATTAAAGGTTCTAACAAGGAACTTGGAACATGTTCGGTAGATTTTTTATTGCAGGAAATAGTTCCAGAACTTGATCCATTCAAATACAAAGATTTACCCTTTATCGGCGAACCAATTGAAGAAACACTTGAATCGATTACCATGATCATCCCCAAAACACCTTCTGCCATTGTTTGGAACACCCTTGAGTTTCTTGAGCAATCGGCATTGACCCAGATCCGCAGTCACTATCAAGTTCCAATTTTTACCATCGGCCCAATTCACAAAATAATCCCAACTCCTTCCACTAGCTTTCTTGAAGAGGATTCTAGTTGTATCTCATGGCTAGATAAACAAGCACCCAAATCAGTGATTTATGTGAGCATAGGAAGCTTAGCAGACGCTGATGAAAAAGTGGCTACTGAAATGGCATGGGCTTTAGTTAATAGTAATCAGCTATTCCTATGGGTGGTTCGACCAGGTTCCGTGCCTGGGTTCAAATGGACTGAGTTTTTGCCAGATGGTTTAGTGGCTCAGATGAAAGACAGAGGTCTGATCGTAAAATGGGCACCCTAAAAGGAAGTATTGGCACATAAAGCGGTTGGAGGATTTTGGAGCCATTGTGGTTGGAACTCAACTTTGGAAAGTATATCCGAAGGGGTTCCGATGTTGTGCCAACCGTTCAATGTAGACCAGAAGTTGAATGTGTTAGAATTTTATAATCATGACTATCATATATAATTACTAATATCAAGTAGCACAAGATGCGGAAGCAGGATCACGTATAACAAATAATAGTTAACTAAAACATAAATAGAAAACGTACCATATGCGATTCTTGATCAATGGAAGAACAAGTGATGAACCCTAATTAGGGTTTATGTAGATCTATGAATAACCCCTTACCGTTTTGTTATTCGATCTCTTGATAACAACAATAGTGTGTTGTTACCTCGTTCTTGTACACACAAATTAATCACGAATTAAAGGTTATGCAAGTAACAAGAACACAAGATTTTTAGTATATAAAAATCGACCCTATAACCCTTTTGGAAGGGGTATACGATCGGCCAAGAAGCACAAGGAGAGAAGAAAAGAGTTAGGGATAATTGTGTGTACAAAAGTTATGTCAAACCATTAACCCTTGATTTCTTTATATAGTGTTAGTAAACTTGGTCACCAAGCAAAGATCCCTAACCTCCTTATGGAGAGTATTCGGCCGCCCCATAGAACTCAAGGGGAGTTCTAGATCTTTCTTGGTTACCATAATACTTAAACACATTCTTTCCTTATTTACGTCTAACGGTCGTTAGTCATTTAACGGTAAATACTAACGGTCGTTAAGTACTTGTGTTCAAATAATAAACATACAATATTTTTATTATTATACTTTAATTCTCATTTGCAATGTGTGCAATCCCGAGGTCTCGGGTTCGATTCTAGACATTTACATATTAATATTTAACCAATATTCCAACAGTTACCACTTGGTTATTTATTAATAGTAAAATGATATTGGTCGGCGTCTTGCAACACTCCAATACCCCTAGTTCAAACCGAGCTGAGTTTCCTGGAAAACTCTTAACGATTCATCGTTATTATTATCCTTTTGTTTCTAATACTCTGATTAATAAAGAAATAAATCTTTATTAATTTTCAGTTTCTCGTATATCAATGATTGAACAAAATTACCAAAACATCTGAACGTATTCCAGATAGACTTTGGGCGTGGCCACGCAAACATTTTGTCAATCCTACGAGTGGCCCATAGTATTAAACTTCAAAACAAATTTGAAGGAACAAATTCTATCTTGACTACAAGACTAACCCATGAACTTTGCAACACTTCTGAAAACAACCCTTATAACTACCAGTTACGGATAGCGGTAGATTGCTCCACAGAAATGCACTACATTCATGACACTTATCTGGCATCTCAAGTCTGAGGATAACTAATTATGATTTACTTAGATAAGTAAAATCATTTAGTTTGGGATAAGTCCAATATCCAATTCATTGAATACCTTAATTGTCTTCCCTTAATAATATTCCCATATTATTAACCAACAATGGACAGTTTTAGAATAATAAAATTATTCAAGGATATAAACATGCAAAAACAAGGATATATATTATTAAAGCAATGTAAATAAACAAACCATTCTTTATTTCATTGGAAATTAATAATCGTACATTACATCCTTTTATCCAAATACTAAAATAGATCAATGCATGATAATTCTAGTTAATGAATTATGCCTCAAGTCATGTCAATCATACTTGTTGACTAGGCATAAATCAACTAACTTTGATCTATAATAATTTTGAGAATACTTATTTCAAGAATTTAATTAGCAAAATTCTTGTATGTGTGTATCCAACTATCTTGATATAATCACACAATATTTCATAAATGATGTGATATCCTCAACCATCAATTTATGACAATCAAACTTTCAAACATTTTAAAGTTTAAAGTATTCTAATTCTTTAATGTATAATGCAACTATGCTCTTAGTCGAGCACAACTAGTTCACATGGCCATTAACAAGGATAAAATCCTACCATGACTAGTATTGAGTGTCATCTCAATTAAACTAGCATCATTGTATTAAAACTACAATATGCTCTTTAAAATCCCGTAAACTTAATATCCATTGTGTAATTTTGATGCCTTCCAATCTTTCAAGATTTACTGTCGGCTATAACAATTACGCAACAATTTGCTATATTGTATATACTTAGAATTTAGGAGCAGTTCCAGGTTGAGGATCGTTATTCTAAGACCAAACATATTCCATTAGAATATTCATTACACAAGTTATATAATAACTTTGATTGGATATCAAATATTGTCGAATCATTGAGCATGATACAACAATAAAATGATATACACGAAAATCCTTCAGTCATACTTAGATTTTATTCATGCTATATCTTTACAAATATATATATCAATTTAGTCTTTCAAAATGATATATCATATTCTATTAGATTTATTTACCGCACAAGTTTATTAAACAATAAACTCTTGTTCCAAGGTTGTATGTTTTATTTTCTAAATCATCTAAGTAAATTTTCATTCCAATAAGACTTAACATTTTACTTATATGGAATTTTACTTCTTATATGTTATACAACATATATGATTTAGTAAATCAAACATAATACTCCCACTAGCTTTCAGGAATACTTAGAAATTACCTTATTCCAATTATAAATCAAAACATTGATTTAACAATTAATCATAAGAGTAATCTCCTAGATGCATGCATTATCCATTCATGGATTATTGCGCTTTGTATACTTCCAAAGATTTATTTGAATTCATAAACTCCCTTTGATTACTTATCGTCCTCGCTCAAGTAATCATTCAAGAAAGAGTTTTGATATTCATTGTCAAATTTCATATTCATATAAATATGACAATTACCATCTTTGTATTTTTAATGTGCTTAGGAAAGAGTATTCAATCATAGTTAATTGCTTAAATATGATTAATAATCTTGTCATAAGACATACATTAAAATATGTATACAATTTTGTCCATATGAGTTTTAACAAAGATTTAAACCACTAGGGTTACATTATCTTTGAATAAACTCATCATCATTCTCTAACTATTAAGAATTAAGATAAACCAAATTTGTAAAATTTGAATATCTTTATGAACAGCATCTATAACATTCATAGTATGAGTAGTTTACCCAATCCATTATTTGGTAATACTTCATCATATAATTCCCAGCATATTAATCAAATACCTGAGATATCCAAGTGGATCTATGAATGATAATTCCATCATCATGAGGTTTATCATTTACATGTTAAGCCTCATCATGATCTTTACTAGTGTGTTTTTAGAAGATTATGTATTTTGTAATAAACTCCCACTTGCCTTTAGTAATCTATAGACTATCTATAAATACTTAGCAATAAGAGCAACAATCCAATTTTCTCTTTTTGGGATATTACAAATACACATTGAGAGTTCCTGACATGCTTTGTTAATAACTTTCACATAAGTATCTTAACAAATTCTGAACTTCAATTTTAAGACTTAATGTGATTCATCACATTCCAGGATGTCTTATAAATCTTCTAGGAGTCTAATTGAGTATATTAAATTCATACTCAATTTTCTAACCTTGATAACTTTTGGAAGAAAGAAGTTATAGTTATCTTTAATCAAACAATAACAATAAAGTTTGATTCTCCTAACCGAACATACCATAAATTTGTGGTATTTTATTAGGACTCACATTGTCAGACAATCTATCAATATGAAAGATAAACTTATATCTTTTAGCTTGTCTATTTACCAACTAAATCAGCTTAATGATAAAATAGAATTTCCAAGCCACTTTGCATGATTTATAACCTAAGTACTTATTAATCAAGTTACGTTCATGTTTCTATAAGAAGACATAAACTGTCCCATTACACGTTATTAATCATTGATCAACTCAATGACTTCTTGTATATGTCTTAATTAAAAGACCATAACAAGTTAACGTCTTACTTTATTATAAGTCTTGTAATACTTAAAAGACTTCATGTTTATAACTATAAAATACAATATAAACATGTATAACTAAAGTAATCATGAAAACCATCATTTGGTTTCAATAATATTTTCAAGTTAACTCACTACTTCATTTATTTATGTCATTCTACGAATACATAATTATTGAAGTAGTATTAAATTACTTCATGCATTTATGTCATTCCAATAATACATAAATATTTGAAGTTGTCTTGTTATCATATTGACACATGTTCTAATAGATGTCTAGTTTAGAAACAGTAAATTATCCATGTAGGTCTCACGCATACATGGAAATTCACCTTGTTGTTGGAATTTAGTCTGCGTCTCACGTTTACTAAATTTCAACACCAAGTGTTTCTTAGAATAGATGTATTAATCATATTAGAACTATAGTATCTTAATATGTAGTTAAGAGAATCCTTTAAATCATATTACTATGTGTTATACCTTGCACACAATCAAGATTTCTCCCACTTGTGCATGGAACAACATCAAGTACCACATAAACAACACACACGCGTTTGTTATTGTGAACAATATGATTTGTGTCATAACTAGTAGATATAGAGTCAATTAATCAATCAAGGAAACGTACATGACTATCCTTGAAAATATTAATGTCTATATTTTGGAAAGTAATTATCTTGAGATCTACAAAAGATAATCTGAGATATACAATCAAGACAAAAGTCTTATAACTCCCACTGAATTAGAGAACATCACAATAATCCCTTCTTCAGTAATAGGCACATAATACTCCCACTGAATTTGACAACATTGTAAATGTTTCATTAATCAGTAAAAGGAATTAGTGTACTATTTACTTTCCTACATCTTTTGAGAAAAAACCCATTCCAACAATTATATAGGTTCTAAAAGAATGTATTCTACTATGTAAATGTGATTCATCACATTCCAAACTATTAACTTGAAAAAACTGGGCATGCAATTTCTTCCTGAATAGATCTATCATACCAACAATTGTATGTAGTATCTTTAAATGGTCAAAACAAAACAACTAGATAAAATTGCTAGTTTGTCTTTTACCATTTTGCGGTAATTTGTCTAGTTTCTATTTTAATAACTCATAAAGTGCAAATCATCTTACTATTAAAGATTGCTATGAGTTATTTATTTAGAAAATAAACAATTCTAATTATCCTATTGTACCTTTCTCATTCATGAAAAGGATTAGGATTAAGTCTCACACTTCTCTATATGGAAAGAAGACTATGTTTATTCTTTTCGTAAAGTTGATTCTAACCAAAAACCCATACGGGTGTAGATCAATTTACTTGTGAAAAGAATAACTTATGTTTATGGTTCAATGTTGCATTAATACATTTAAAAGAATTTTAAAAATTCAATTTTAGTATTTTCGATAATACATGTTTTCAAGAAAATATAATACCCATGGAAATATTAATATAACCAAATAATTTTCTTGAAAACCTAGGATCCAACTTTTCATAATTTCACTACGTCAATTGATCTGCCATATAGTGAATCTTTATAAAAGATGGTAATCTGTCGAACAATAATTGGCAAACAAGTTTTTCAATTCCAAGAAAATTATGGGATTTACATCAAATTGATTCATCAATTTGCAATGTAAGCATGCTTCATCCCATCTCATGCCGTAAGCTCTAGGTCTCACGCATCAACTTACTTAAGTCGTCTAACTTAGAAACTGCAAATTCTCCATGCGTGGTCTCACGCACACTTGGAAATTTACCTTGTCATTAATCTTGGTCCAGGTCTCACGCATACCCAAAATTAACTTCAAGTGTTCCTTATAGTTAGATGGCATGTGACTTAAATTTTAGGGTATTTAGTTTTTGATGTGTCAAAAACATGTATAAAGATGCATGCACTCATCTTTATGACATAAAGTTTTACAAAACAATTTTTATAAATCCAATTCATTAACGGGAGCATGATCAACAAAGTTTTAATTGAGGCGTTGAGAAACTTACAACATTGCCTTAAGGTGCTTCGTACAATAATGTTCCAAGATGATACACAGGCGAGCGTAGAGACAGAATGGAGTCTCTCTAAGGTCGCAATTTAATGCGGAACCAAACTTATGCCTCACTTTACAGTGTATCATTGAGTCTTGGAAGGCATCAAGGTACAGTCACACCAATCAATTAAAAGTTTATGAAAGCTCAAAACTTGGTTTCACCATTATTAGTCCAATTTAATTTTTTTTTTTGAAAACTACCCTTGTTATTGCTTACAATATAATAAACACATAACACTTAACAAGTAATTTAAAAGAAAACAAATAATCAACTAATAAAATAAAACGGTGAAAACACATAGCCACATGCAAGCTTAATTAGATAAAACCCTAATTAAAACAATTCTAGGTTTATAATGTGTATAATCAATCAAAGCTTTCACTTTGCACAAGTGAGCCACATCCATCGAATAATCGATTGCGTAAGCTAGGATTGATTAGTACACCACATAACACGCAAATTGATTTTAATTATAATTGGAGTCTTCCCCAATTTTAGATCTATCTAATAATTAATGTGTGAAACAATTACTTGCAAACAATAAATAATCCATGACTAACATGCATGTTTCGTCATGGATTCATGCATAACAATTACCATATAGCACATCAATATGTAACAAACCTAGGGTTTCTATCCAATTTTATTAATCAAATTAATCAAAACACAAAACCCTAAAACATGTTACAAACCTAGGGTTTCTAATTAATTACTAATCAAATTAATAATTTTAAACCACAAACCCTAATTAGGGCTTATGGAGAAATCGACCCCCCCCATAAATTAGGGTTAGGGTTTTTAATTTTTCACAAAATTTAAAGAAAACCCTAGAAACAATAACATGTCTATCTAAAACCATCAAAGATACGTTTTTTATTGGTTTTAGTAAGCAATTACATGTTATACATGGCTCGTGATGCCACTGTTAGAATTTTATAATCATGACTATCATATATAATTACTAATATCAAGTAGCACAAGATGCGGAAGCGTAGGATCACGTATAACAAATAATAGTTAACTAAAACATAAATAGAAAACGTACCGTATGCGATTCTTGATCAATGGAAGAACAAGTGATGAACCCTAATTAGGGTTTATGTAAATCTATGAATAACCCCTTACCATTTTGTTATTCGATCTCTTGATAACAACAATAGTGTGTTGTTACCTCGTTCTTGTACACACAAATTAATCACGAATTAAAGGTTATGCAAGTAACAAGAACACAAGATTTTTAGTATATAAAAATCGACCCTATAAACCTGTTGGAAGGGGTATACGATCGGCCAAGAAGCACAAGGAGAGAAGAAAAGAGTTAGGGATAATTGTGTGTACAAAAGTTATGTCAAACCATTAACCCTTAATTTCTTTATATAGTGTTAGTAAACTTGGTCACCAAGCAAAGATCCCTAACCTCCTTATGGAGAGTATTCGGCCGCCCCATAGAACTCAAGGGGAGTTCTAGATCTTTCTTGGTTACCATAATACTTAAACACATTCTTTCCTTATTTACGTCTAACGGTCGTTAGTCATTTAACGGTAAATACTAACGGTCGTTAAGTACTTGTGTTCAAATAATAAACATACAATATTTTTATTATTATACTTTAATTCTCATTTGCAATGTGTGCAATCCCGAGGTCTCGGGTTCGATTCTAGACATTTACATATTAATATTTAACCAATATTCCAACAGAATGCCAGGTATCTGAGTCATGTGTGGAAGATAGGTGTTGAAATTGTTGTAAAGAATGCAGAGATTGAGAGGGCAATCAGACAGGTTTTGGTGGGTAAAGAAGCTGAAGAAATGAGGCAGAGGGCTACGGAGATCCAAGACAAGATTAAATTTGCACTCTTCGATGGTGGTTCTTCAAATAACTCCCTGAAGGATTTAGTGGATTTCATTTTGTCATTGTAATTGTGGTTTTCTACATTCTTATATAGTTCTTTTTCATTGGTAAGTATTTAGAGACACTGGCCTGTTGAAATTTGAACCCACAACTTCCATGTTGCGAGTTTACCCAGTACCAATGAAGGTTTGCTTGGTCAGTGTATCTTTAGGCATCTAGACTAAAAGTGTGTTAGCAAGTAGTCAAGTACTATTGTAATTTTAAGTTTAAGTGATTTTAAATTGATTTCGATTTAGCTGCATTTATTTACACAACCTAGAATAGCTAAAGGCTGGACATTAATCTATCATAACATTCTTGATCAGCCTGAATCCCCTTTGGAATTTCCCACTGCTCCCTTTAACAGGATGCCAAATATCATTGTAATCTTCTTTCTCAATGTTCCTCTAGCTACTGATTGAAACAAATGTAAGAATTGTAGAGTCAAACCTATGTTGTAAAATGTATGAATGAGGAAGTCAATGTTGACTGTTGAAAGTCAACCAAGAAGTCAATATTTGTATATACTCTAAGTCAACATTTTACAAAAAAAATATATATCTACAATTTTAAATGTGGAAATTGTCATGCTTTTCTATGTATATTTGGCGCTTATAAACGTAATAATCTTGTACATGTAAGTGCGAACAACTAAACAAAAATACTACACATGTTTATGGTCGTTGGGAAGCTTAGAAACCATCTATGGCATAAGACTTGCAAATGAAATAGCATGGGGGATTGGGGTCTAGTCAATAGTATGTACAACTTGTTCAAATGAAGAATTTAAGTTGAGCTCAATACCAAAATACAAACAACATTGCTATAGCTTAGCTGAAACAAGCAGATTATTCATTATTCATTCATAATCGTAGTTACAAAAAAAGGACAGAAGGTAAACTAATCGAGCATTACATTAAACACTAATCGATGAACCAAACACGAAAAGACACTCCACAAACACTTTAGACACTAACAAGAATCACTCGCACATTGACAAGTGCAAATTCAACTAGTTTCTAACCAGAGATTTCAATAGACTTGACATCGGGCTTTTTGACTTCCTCCTTCGGCACAGTAATCGTCAACACACCATTTTCCATTCCCGCCTTAATCTGATCCATTTTCGCATTCTCTGGCAACCTAAACCTCCTTGTAAACTTACCACTGCTACGTTCGACACGATGCCATGTATCATTCTTATCTTCTTTCTCCACATTCCTCTCACCAGTAATCTGTAACACCATGTCGTCTTCTATCTCTACCTTAACCTCTTCTTTCTTGATCCCAGGAAGATCGGCTTTGAACAGATGAGCTTCTGGTGTTTCTTTCCAATCTACACGAGTGTTCACCAATGCAGATGTTTCATTTGAAAGACCAGATGGTGATGAAAGTGGGAAGTCTTTGAATGGGTCCCAAACGTCGAGTGAGAATGGGTCGAACATGCTGTTTCTTCTGTTACCGAAAAAGCTTGGAATGAGCGACATGTTTTTATAAACTGAAAGTGTTGTTGCAAGAAGAATTCAAATAACTTGATTGGGATTGTAATTTGGTTGATTTGATTGTTGTGATGCTGATTTAGGAGAATAAGGTTCGGGTATTTATACTTTGATTAGGCGATCCAGAAATTTCAAGATTGCTCGTTAATAGAGAACCTTCTTGATATATTTACGTCTTTTAAGTCTATGATAGAAGCTTCTTGATTCTTCCACGAAGACTGTTTTCTGATTTTATATTGTTTGTTTTCGTAATCGAATTTTTGTAAAAAAAATAAAAAAATAAAAATAAAATAAATAAATAAAGTAAGGAAAAAAAACTATATTTTTGTTTTGATTCTCCAAATGGGCCATCAAAGAGTGGTATTTCCTTTTAAATCATACATTACATCTCATAACAAACATATACGAGTAGTGTTTACAATTAAGGTCGCCTTACTATCTATACAAATTGGGATCGAGCCAATGGGCCGATTACACAATAATAATATATATGCCCTCTAATACGCTCTCACAATCAGAGCGGGATATTTGTGGACGCTCAAACTGGATCGAGAATCAGCAAATAGCAGGTATGGAAGACCCTTCACGAAGATATCCGCGTCACAAATGAAGTACTCGAACATGACCTGCTGCCACTTTGTCGAGAATAAAATGAATATCAATCTCTATGTGCTTAGTGCACTGAAGTTGCACCGGATTTGCAGACATGTACACAACACTGAACCGCTGACATTATCATAGTAAACCAAGGTTGCTGTGAAAAGTGGGGTATGAAGCACTCATTTCGTATGATAAAACTCTTTAGGTAATACTCCATCCGTCCCAAAATATAAGTCCAATGAAAAGTATACTTGATGAAAAGTATACCAATAAAAATGCATTTAAAACACAAATCCATTTATATATTTTGCATCAATTATTATATGACACGAAAAAAGATAACTAAGGTCAAAGTTGAAATAAAAAGACTTTAAAAAAATCAAATGGACTTATATTTTGGGACGGAGGGAGTAATAGAATTAACCCATGTTTTAAACTTGTGCTTTGTTAAATTTATCTAACTTTATTGGTAAGTTAATTACCCTGCTCTTATATAGCACTCATTTTTAATGCTAGAAATATTTAGACATCTTGTTGAGCTTATCCTCTCTTTTTGTTTACACTCCACTCAAAAATTGTTACACCAAAATTGCTTTAGTCCACTCTATTGTTATTTATGTTTAAACTCATGTTGATCATCAAGAAAATTTCATATTGCCTAAGTCATGTATTAGTTAGTTATGAGATGATTGGAACTCTTGGTACGCTGATCAAAAAAACACCCGGTGCTGACCACACTGAGATACATGAAACCGCAGATAATGCCAGTTGGTGAGTGGTGTTAAGCATCCCTAGCGGTACAAAAAGAGAGGTCGTGATGATATCATCGATATTAATTTGTAAATAACTGGGGAAGACGAAATTATTACCTCCAAATTTATGTAATGTGAGTAGTACTCCATTTGTGTTGATCCTTCCGTTTCGATTCATCTATGTTATTGTTTTATGTGTTTCATTTTTAGCAGATCAATTATATCAGGTTAAAAGTGTATGATAAAAAAGTTAAAAATAAAACATAAAGACTCCCATTCCTGTAGTATTAGTAAGTCAACAAAAATACAAAAAGAGTTAGTGTTAGTTTCATTTTTTACTTTAGACTTTGGCAATATCCCATGTGATAATTTAAGTGATTAACCTTTTTCCAACAAAATTCCCATATCCTTATCCCTTATATTACTTAGTAGCCAGTAGTTCCGTCGTTGATCTCTCCTCTTCTTGGCGGTTGTGACTCCTTTACCACATCCCCAAGGGTTAGGTCCACTTTTTATAAGTTAGTAAATCTTAGCTCATATTTGGAAAAGAATCAACAAAATAGCTAATAGCATAAAACGTGAAGGTCCAACAATTTTCAATGGAATGTTGTACCCCCTGGCATTCTCTCGATGAAAAAATTCTACAAGAAGCGCGCGAAGAGCTAAGCCACTAATGTCGTGGTTAAGGTTACACCTTAGAAAGTCGGCGAAGTTAAGGTTTTGTATGTATTATATCCTTTTATCGAGCAACAACTTTAAGCCGTAAAACCGTTTATTCATATTTTACGATCTTCTTATGTTTTGTCGATAACAAACGTAAAATAATTTTAACGTAATAAATAAAATTCGTAAAGTTTTGAGCTAATAGTTTACTAATTCATTTCACTAAACAAATAAACCTTTAAACATGTTTAGATAAATAGTTTACATAAAACCAAAACCATTTTTATAAAACATTTATAAGTAACTTTGGTTACTTACATTTTATGAAAATACATACTAGCTAAAATGTAACTAGTAAACATGTTGGACTATCCATAAACCCAAAACCCATGTCCAAAGCCCATGACCCATGGACCTTGACCAAAAATTCATGGTCCATTGCATGACATAAAAAATGGATAATATCCATGACCCATGACCCAAGATGTCTTTTACTTCATGCATGACATCACATAACCCATGGATCATAACCCATAACCAAAACTCGATTTGTAACCCAAAATCCGGACTAGTGCTACCAGTCAGCCGGAACCCTGGCTTTACACTGACCGGATCCCTTTAGGAAGGGATCCGCTGGATCTGGGTGAACAGTGGTAACTTTTCCTATAAATTGTGAGTCATTTCTTCCTTTCTCTTCACCCCTTTTAAACATATCTTCTCTCTATGTTCTAACCTCTCTAACCTCAGATCTAAGGATCTTCTATGTAGTTTTTCTTAGTGATTCTCTCGGTTCCTCTTAAAAGCGAGATCACGACCTCTAGAAGACTTGCAAACTCAAGACATGAATTGCTAGGATTCATCTTCTTCACAAGATCACAAAAGTGTTTCTTGTTCTTCTTTCTTCTCAAATATGTAGTAGGTGTGGATGATAGATAGTTGTGTCGGGATTGGTTCCTCCATTGTAAAGGAACCCGGTATCTAGCCTTGTACCCGAAAAGTGTAGGCAACGTTGTGTAATGTATGGTTCTACCTTGTGTGAAGAACCCGGTATCTAGCCTTGTACCAGATAAAGTGTAGGCTACGTAGGTTTGGCTCTACCTCGTGGAAGAGCTCGGTATTTAGCTTTGTACCGGAAAAAAGTTAGTGACATTGTGAAGGCTTCTCCGCCAATTTAAGGAGCTTGTGTTGTGTAGTGATTACGAAACTCTCGAGTTGGGTACTCGGAGAGTGGAATAAGGTAATGAAGGTGTCCTTGTAGCTGAACTACTATAAATACTCGTGTTGTGGTTGTGTCTCTCTATCTCTATCTCGTAGCTTAGTTTATATTTAAATATCTAACTATCAATATCCAACACATCCAAACTAGATTGAAATAAGTCAATCTAAAAGTTTTAAAATATAGTTTAAATCGGTAAAATTATTCAACCCCCTTCTAGTTTTCTATAGTTTTGTTTAATTTACTTTTAATGTTTTCGTAGTTTAATTAATCTTAAATCGTGCCAATCTCTTAAATTGAAAACCCCCCTTTAAAATTGTAGTAAATCCATTAGGTTAACTATTAAGGGCCCGTTTGGTTTGTTAAGGGATTTGGATATGGATTTGGATTTGGATTTAGATTTGAATTTGGTATAAGTTTTAAAAAAAATAGGTGATAAAAAACATATAAATGATATAATATTATATTTTGAAAACACAAAAAGAAAATTAATTAATTTGTTTTGTCAAAGTTTATTTGGAATAAACAATTATAATAAGTGGTGTAAATAAAAAGGAGACCCACATAAAGTGGAAAAAACAAAAGTTGGCAGACTTATTTTGTGAATCTTTGCTTGGTAGAGTGGAATGGGCTACAGAACATAATTGGCATTCAAGTGATAGTATGGGGCCACATTTTTTATACCAAACAATTTGTATGGGTGTTAAACTACACCAACAGTGTCAAACCCATCAAACAAACTACACCTAAGTTAACTACTCTGTTGAGGCAATATGATCAAGATCTCCTAATGTTTTAATGATGACAAATAAACCATCAAAACACATAAAATAAAAAAAACGTTAGCCAAAATTCCCCAACATTCACATCTGCTGTTGACGCGTCACCCACGCGTCAACGAGTGGGTGACGCGCCAGGATTCTGTGAATGTCGGGACGAATTTTCAAAGTCGGCTATCCCCTTAACCGACAAATGTGGATCTTTCAATACAGGTATGAATACGCTATGTGCTTAATTGAGAACACTCGAAACAAGTTTTGGGATTAGAGAGATCCAACTTTTAAAGCACCCACTTACGGGAAAACACCAACTCATGTTTTCTAACTCTCGCCTCTAGCCAAGGCTTTTCTAAACTTAGGGAGCTTATATAGTTCACGTAACATCACGTGAAAGCATCCATATGCTCGTATCCCGTGCTTACGTCTTCTCTAATCACGTAACGGGTTTACTCCCTTATTGGTCAAACTAAGTTCAAGGTCTCTTTGCGTAGACGCATCCTTACCCGCATGGGTTATGCTTTACATCAAGGCAAAGCACTTAACTTGTTTGAACCAAGGTGTTAGTTGAGTACGTCGAGTCGTGGAAAGTCACGAGATATGAAACTTTGGATTCTCGACGTTGTGTTGCTTGAACTTATAAGTAACCTATGTGTTGAAACTATATAACCTTGATAGATCTTGTAGCTCTTGTTGATCGTTAGCAATGTCTATGTAATCACAAACACTCTAATAGAGAATCTCCAAAGCTTGTACTCTAATGCGGAAAACAAATACAAGCATAAACAATAAATACTAAGAATGCTCCTCCAATCCCCTTCCCTTAATTTTTAAAATTGAATCAGGTCATCAGCCGCCTGCATCCGGTGACCAGCTGGGCAACGCCAGCCCCTTTCTATGGATTATATATTAAAAACTAGTAAACTCGTTCGTTCCATCAAACATAAACTTGTGTTCCTTTTATAGACAAGGAACCCTAACCTAAACCGTTTTACAAGAAACGTATCTTCTATAAACTTTAAATAATATGCATTATCTTTTCCTAATATAACTCATGCATATCCTAACTACATTACATAATACGCTGTTTTATTAAGTCCGCAGAAACTAAACATGCTGAACTATGTCTTCAGCAGTAATACTTCATAAGTAGAATCTGGTCTTCAGCAGATTCCCTTCAGCAGCAACCATCAGTGGAATTCACACTCAGCAGAATTCCCAACACTATGATTTTCTCAACTTATAATCTTAATTGTCTAAACTTTTTCTTCTTAATGACAATTAGATTACTTCTTAATCTTCTCTTAATCTCATTTTTACAAAAGACAAATACCACCAAATCTCCCACAATCCTTCCCAAATATCCCTTTCCAACATTCTCTAAATATTCCCTTACACCACTTACACAATGTGTACCTCTTGTACCCTATACTCCCACACACAATATTCCCTCTCCATATAAAATCTTTGTACATATACTTATACACCTTTTGTACACACACACATATACATACCTTGTACATTTGTACACACACTAGATTTCAAATTTACACACACTACTCACAACCATATCTTCTCTATACACACTTGCCAACTCACCAAGATTTTCATATCCAATCATATCCAAATCATATATTCTCTTACACAAATATCTTACATATTCCCTTACAATATCACATCCCTTACACAATCCAACTCATATCTTATATTCCTTACACACCTTACATCTCAACCATTCATTCTTTTACAACACATCTCAACCATTCATTTCCCCTTCCTCCCCAAGAAATGGAATATTCCATAAGCATATCCCTTTCTAACCCAACTATGGTTAGTTTCCAACTCAAGCCTTTACTTCTAACCAACCCTAACTATGGTCAGTTCTCTACACTTAACCTTGGTTAACTCTTAACCACACCAAGGATGGAATATTCCCTTGGATATACCCTTTAACCTAACCATGGTTTATTCTCTACACACTCTTCTAACTTAACCATGGTTACTTCTTAACCCAACCTCACTCACTCTTCCCTAGTGAGGAATATTCCATGGCATATTCTCTTCTATTATGCCATGTGAGGAATACCCATTCTACCCCTACCAAATTACCCTTTCTACTCTTCTACCCTTGGTATTTGGTTTTCTAATAAACACTTCACAAAACATTTTCCAAATTGGCTATTTGAGTTGGTAAACCTTAGATTGATTAATGTTAAGGTTTAGTGTGAAGTACAATTGGGGGTTTAGCAAGGATAGGTATTTACAAGGACCAACACCCAAGTTTTGGGAAAACTTGAGACAGAGTCCTGGCATGCTGCCCACGCGTTAACGCGCGGGTGACGCGCTGGCCTCGGTAAATTTTTCCCAAGTTTGGGTCTTGGCCTATAAATACCCCCTTGCCTCTTGTATTCCTCACCCCTTGCCATTATTCTTTCTCTCTACATTCTTTCTCTTTAATCTTTCTATTTTCTCTTGTGTTCTTAGTTAAACACACTAACATCTTTGAAAGAACACATCTCCTTGCAAGGGAAGAATCACAAGAACCTAATCCATTCTTGTGATTGTGTCGAGGGTCTTCTTCTTATACCCTTTCTATTATAATCGAGTCTCTAGGTTAGGTTAGGACTTGGTTGAACAAACATTCATTCTATCATTCAATTCTTTGTAAGGGAAGTCTTGTGTCTTGGTGACCAAGCCTAGATCATTGGGGATCTAGTTGAGGTTTGACACTTCCGGTGGGAAGTCTTGGTAGTGGTCTTGGTGACCCTTAGGTGAAGTCGAGTCACGAGGTTCTTTTGGGTGGTTTCCGAGGGCGAAATACCGTTGGTGAGTAACTCCTTCTTTGTGAGCATCGATATTGGTGAATATCGGTGGAGTGAATTGTAACGGTTTGTAGTCCACCGAAAGGATTATACTAGTGGAATAGTATCGTGTCGTGGATTCGCAACTGGACGTATGGATGGTATAAACCCCCCATCCCGAACCAGTATATATCGTGATGTCTCTTTACTCGCTTTTATACTTTGGATTGTGTTAGTGGTTGTTATTGTCTAGACCACTTGGTTCTTCTTGGCTTAAAGTTTTTAAACGTTCCAAAAAGCCTAAGAAACCGTATTCACCCCCCCCCCCTCTATGGTTGTACAATTGGTATCAGAGCGGGATACTCAAGTTTTCAAGCGTTAAAACCTTCTTTTGAAGGCGTTTTAAAGTGAAAACTTCTTTTCCATAAGAGTTGAAATCCTTAAGTCAACTTTTGGAAAAGTAGAGTATTAGATCCATGGCTCAAGAGAACCTAATGCTCTTTGGGGAGAATACGTTTGATCATGAAGATCTACGCAAGAAGAATCAGAAGATTCATTTTGAAGACACTTGGAGCTATAGCGATATTGAAGATAATGAAGAAAGAAAGGAATCGTGTCCTATGGCGTTTGGTCCTCAAGAGGTATAGGCTTGGACCGACCTATTAGATTGTTGAAAGTGGTTGTTCCAAGCACATGATCGTAGTAGAAGATTGTTTACTTAAGAAGGAGCATGATGGTGTACATAAGTAAACTTTTAAGAAAGGTCGTAGGTTGTCTAAGCATCTATGGTGGATCTTTATCTCGTGGTCATGAAACAAAAATCATCCATTTAAATCGAGCTAAGTTCTCCTTTATGATTAGGAATCTTTATGTGCATTATATGTTAGTTGTCAAAAATGCTATGTGTTTAGGAAATATAGTTATGTGCTTAAAACTTGCATAACTTGAACACATCATAATCTAAGTCTTAGATCTTTAAGAACATCTAAAAACAATCAACAACTAAACCCAAAAGAAGAAATTAAGTTTTAGAAGTTGCTTTAGTATTTTCATCATACTTTCTTGTTGGGAATTCTGCTGAGTGTGAATTCCACTGATGGTTGCTGCTGAAGGGAATCTGCTGAAGACCAGATTCTGCTGATGAAGTATTACTGCTGAAGACATAGTTCAGCATGTTTAGTTTCTGCGGACTTAATAAAACCGCGTATTATGTAATGTAGTTAGGATATGCATGAGTTATATTAGGAAAAGATAATGCATATTATTTAAAGTTTATAGAAGATACGTTTCTTGTAAAACGGTTTAGGTTAGGGTTCCTTGTCTATAAAAGGAACACAAGTTTATGTTTGATGGAATGAACGAGTTTACAAGTTTTCAATATATAATCCATATAGGATTAAGCATTCTTAGTATTTATTGTTTATGCTTGTATTTGTTTTCCGCATTAGAGTACAAGCTTTGGAGATTCTCTATTAGAGTGTTTGTGATTACATAGACACTGCTAACGATCAACGAGAGCTACAAGATCTATCAAGGTTATATAGTTTCAACAAGTGGTATCACTTGTTGAAACTATATAACCTTGATAGATCTTGTAGCTCTCGTTGATCGTTAGCAGTGTCTATGTAATCACAAACACTCTAATAGAGAATCTCCAAAGCTTGTACTCTAATGCGGAAAACAAATACAAGCATAAACAATAAATACTAAGAACGCTTAATCCTCTATGGATTATATATTGAAAACTTGTAAACTCGTTCGTTACATAAAACATAAACTTGTGTTCCTTTTATAGACAAGGAACCCTAACCTAAACCGTTTCCCAAGAAACGTATCTTCTATAAACTTTAAATAATATGCATTATCTTTTCCTAATATAACTCATGCATATCCTAACTACATTACATAATACGCGGTTTTATTAAGTCCGCAGAAACTAAACATGCTGAACTATGTCTTCAGCAGTAATACTTCATCAGCAGAATCTGGTCTTCAGCAGATTCCCTTCAGCAGCAACCATCAGTGGAATTCACACTCAGCAGAATTCCCAACATTTCTTTATCCGAACTCCGATTTAGTTGATTCAAAAGGCCACAGAAAGAGAAAAATGAGATCTAAATGTTGGGAGTGAGTTGGGGATAGTCCCTGGCGCGTTGGAGGCGTGTTGAAGTGCCATAAGCGCGCCAGACACGGTAAAGTTTTGCAAAATCTTTGAAAAACTTTCATTTTGTGTCCATGAGTCTTAAAACTTGTTTTACACACTCCATTGGAACCCTATTAAGTCTTTCTAAACATAAAACAAGTTAACAAATAATTAGAAATAGGAAAACAATCTTTCAAATTGAAGTGAGATGTCTAGAAGTCGTTTGCTAAGTCCTTTAGGTGCTCCTAGAGCTTATGTGCTTATGTGACTAGGACTTATGTGAAGGCATGGAAGGAAATTCTAATACATGATTTCCGAGAGGAAATATATCTATCTATTCACATTGATTGATGATATCCTAGATTCTACATGTCTATACTATGTGTGATGGACAAGAAAATTTGACACAATGCATTCTATTACGATTATTAGAATTGAAAGTCACTTGTGTTAAATTACCAAGATTAGATAAAATTTTGGATCACAAGTTACACTTGTGTTGAAGATTTTATATCTAACTCTACTTGTTCAATTTATATGAAAATGGCATGCTTTATGTTTTAGGGTAGAAAAGAAAAGATAAACATCTATGCAAACATACAAACTATTTACATAGTTGAAGAGAATTCCCGTGGATTGAATCGTATGGCTTTGCATAACAAAATAAAATACCCGATGAATAGACTTGATAAACTAAGTATTTCATCCGAAGTCTTATAAACTTATTTTGTTAATGCAAGTGACAAATAAGGATTATCAAAGTCGACATACTACACAACAAACTATAAACCAAAGATATCATGCATTGTATATTGACTTTCTATACATGTTTGATGGTTTATAGGATCTAGTTTGTATGTCTAAGAGTAAAATATACACTTGATATCTATGCACAAACAACCACACTCTTGGGATGTCTTGCATGAAAATAGTTGCACTTGGTACATGCATGATAAGATGTAGGATCTATATTGTGTGAAAATAGAATCATTTAAATTCCAAAATGATTTATACACAATCAATTATAATAGGAGGTTTCATGCATGCATAATTGTAGGAACTAACTTGTGTTTCTTAATAATCCAATTTCAACCAAAAACACCAATAAAGAATTGAGATTGCTGGAACTTAAAACAAAAGCAAGTTGTTTCAAATCAAGGGAAATAGCAAACCAACAATTATACTATCAAACATCTAAAACGAAATATCACTTGCCAAACTTTTTAGAACATCATCCTAGACTTCGTGTGGATAGTTTCATGACATACTTGAGTGATTTTTGTGATAGATGATTATATGCCTACTAGTGTTTGTATGTGACATTTGCTACTTATGATGGTATGCTTAGTTACATGTTATGCTCACTTGTCGTAATGATTAATTGATGATACGTTAGATACTATATGGTTACATGCTAATGTTATTAAGCAATAATATGAAAAATATGCTTGCACGAAAAACATGTTTTAAATATTACTTGCTTATGTGCTTACCTACAAAGATATTTTCTACATGCTATATGCTTGGTAGTTGTATGAGAAATGTGCTTACATGAGAAATATGTTTTGATACTATTTGCTTACATGCCTACTTACCTTGATTTCATGCTTGTTGCTAACATGTTAATTGCCTACATTACTATTAATGATAGTATATCGTGAGCTCACAACACCATCACATTATCTTTAATTAGACATAATGTGCTTAATTTCATAACATGAAATTTTTACACTATCCACTCATGATCGTTCGTTATGCATGCATCTTCAAATTTTAGGAAAATAAGTTTTAAAATGAGATAATTGAGGGAAGTGTGAATGGTGCACATCTTCATGTTATTCTAGATCTAGGATAATCTAGGCATTCTAGATTGTACTTGATTTAGATGATATTTAGCTCTTCAAGCTTAATTCATGCGATTAGGAACTAAGTGAAAGGCATGAATGGGATTATAATTAATTTGTTTCCTAAGATAATAGATATGTTGTAGTTTTTGAGGTCGCTATAACATCTTAAAAGGATTAACATTGAGCGGTTGTGTTAATCTAGGGAAGAGTGATATACGGTGCTATTTACTTTCTTAGGAATCCCCTTATGCCATGACTTGTTATTTGGAAGTAACTTGTGTTTAGGTCATTCGTATAATTAGCATAATTAAGGTATTGAGTATGATTGCCTTGCGTATATACTTAATATGCCTTATCATGTTTTGAATTGGATTGTGTTAGAAAACATAGTATACAATCTAGACTTTTGGTTAGTCTTCTTACCTTTGGATTATTTATGATCATACTCACACTATTGGTGAAAATATTACACAAAACCTTTCAATAGAATGCACCTAAAGTTGAATTCATTTACAATAAGGATCTTGTGTAGATGTCACAAATTAAGTCTAGGCACACACGCAATTAAAAGTAACTAGATATCTATCGCATCTCACCTTGAAAATTTAGGCCTTGCTTTGCTCTCGTACAGTGTTTAAATGTGAAACTATGTGCTTTAATTTGAATATGCATTATGCTTACTTACGTATGTGACATATTGATGCATGTTTGATAAATTTGTCCCATGAATAACTATATGATTATGTTGTGCATATAAATGCTTGATTTTATTATGTGATATAGTGGCATGATTGGACTAACCCATGTTGAAAGTTTCCAAATGGTAACCTAACCCATTTTGGACTTCCACATGTGACGATTTCTTGTTTGTTGCATGTTGGTTGTTGTCTTATGTAGCTAGGCCACCGCAAAGGTGAGGCTCTTGACCCATGGATCCCCGCCTTAGAACAAGGGGGAGCAACGATCTAGGGGGAGCTATGTTAGAGGGGAGCAACGTTCGAGGGGGAGCACGTTCGGGTGCATATACAAGCTACCTTATTTATCCCACAGACCCAAGTTCGAAACCTGGCTTGATTGGTAGTCCCGCCTTTTTGATTCGACAAAAGGGGGAGAAAGAAAGCAAGAACGTGAAGACCTATTCAAGATTAAAGAAACAAAGGCTTCACCAAATTACAAGGCAAGGTCAAGATGCATGCTACACCAAAGGCGCGCTTTGTCTTCGCTAAGTTTTGTAATTTTATTTGCTTTCGGTTTTTATTTGTCATCATCAAAAAGGGGGAGATTGTTGAGGCAACATGATCAAGATCTCCTAATGTTTTAATGATGACAAATAAACCATCGAAACACATAAAATAACAAACGTTAGCCAAAATTCCCCAACATTCACATCTGTTGCTGACGCGCTACCCACGCGTCAACGCGTGGGTGACGCGCCATGGTTCTGTGAATGTCGGGACGAATTTTGAAAGTCGGCTTTCCCCTTACCCGACAAATGTGGATCTTTCAATACAGGTATGAATATGCTATGTGCTTAATTGAGAACACTCGAAACAAGTTTTAGGATTAGAGAGATCCAACTTTTAAAGCACCCACTTACGGGAAAACACCAACTCATGTTTTCTAACTCTCGCCTCTAGCCAAGGCTTTTCTAAACTTAGGGAGCTTATATAGTTCACGTAACATCACATGAAAGCATCCATATGCTCATATCCCGTGCTTACGTCTTCTCTAATCACGTAACGGGTTTACTCCCTTATTGGTCAAATTAAGTTCAAGGTCTCTTTGCGTAAACACATCCTTACGCGCATGGGTTATGCTTTACATCAAGGCAAAGCACTTAACTTGTTTGAACCAAGGTGTTAGTTGAGTACGTCGAGTCATGGAAAGTCACGAGATATGAAACTATGGATTCTCGACGTTGTGTTACTTGAACTTATAAGTAACCTATGATTTTCTCAACTTATAATCTTAATTGTCTAAACCTTTTCTTCTTAATGACAATTAGATTACTTCTTAATCTTCTCTTAATCTCATTTTTACAAAAGACAAATACCACCAAATCTCCCACAATCCTTCCCAAATATCCCTTCCCAACATTCTCTAAATATTCCCTTACACCACTTACACAATGTGTACCTCTTGTCCCCTATACTCCCACACACAATGTTCCCTCTCCATATACAATCTTTGTACATATACTTATACACCTTTTGTACACACACACATATACATACCTTGTACATTTGTACACACACTAGATTTCAAGTTTACACACACTACTCACAACCATATCTTCTCTATACACACTTGCCAACTCACCAAGATTTTCATATCCAATCATATCCAAATCATATATTCTCTTACACAAATCTCTTACATATTCCCTTACAACATCACATCCCTTACACAATCCAACTCATATCTTATATTCCTTACACACCTTACATCTCAACCATTCATTCTCTTACAACACATCTCAACCATTCATTTCCCCTTCCTCCCCAAGAAATGGAATATTCCATAAGCATATCCCTTTCTAACGCAACTACGGTTAGTTTCCAACTCAACCCTAGTTTACTTCTAACCAACCCTAACTATGGTTAGTTCTCTACACTTAACCTTGGTTAACTCTTAAACACACCAAGGATAAAATACTCCCTTGGTATACCCTTTAACCTAACCATGGTTTATTCTCTACACACTCTTCTAACTTAACCATGGTTACTTCTTAACTGAACCTCACACACTCTTCCCTTTGGAGGAATATCCCATGGCATATTCTCTTCTCTATTATGCCATGTGAGGAATACCATTTCTACCCCTACCAAATTACCCTTTCTACTCTTCTACCCTTGGTATTTGGTTTTCTTATAAACACTTCACAAAACATTTTCCAAATTGGCTATTTGAGTTGGTAAAACTTAGATTGATTAATGTTAAGGTTTAGTGTGAAGTACAATTGGGGGTTTAGCAAGGATAGGTATTTACAAGGACCAACACCCAAGTTTTGGGAAAACTTGAGACAGAGTCCTGGCACGCTGCCCGCGCATTGACGCACGGGTGACGCGCCGGCCTCGGTAAAATTTTCCCAAGTTTGGGTCTTGGCCTATAAATACCCCCTTGCCTCTTGTATTCCTCACCCCTTGCCATTATTCTTTCTCTCTAATATCTCTATTCTCTCTTGTGTTCTTAGTTAAACACACTAACATCTTTGAAAGAATACATATCCTTGCAAGGGAAGAATCACAAGAACCTAATCCACTCTTGTGATTGTGTCGAGGGTCTTCTTCTTATACCCTTTCTATTACAATCGAGTCTCTAGGTTAGGTTAGGACTTGGTTGAATAAACATTCATTCTATCATTCAATTGTTTGTAAGGGAAGTCTTGTGTCTTGGTGACCAAGCCTAGATCATTGGGGATCTAGTTGGGGTTTGACACTTCCGGTGGGAAGTCTTGGTAGTGGTCTTGGTGACCCTTAGGTGAAGTCGAGTCACGAGGTTCTTTTGGGTGGTTTCCGAGGGCGGAATACCGTTGGTGAGTAACTCCTTCTTTGTGAGCATCGATATTGGTGAATATCGGTGGAGTGAATTGTAACACTCCAACCCGACAAGGGTAGAAGTATCACATTATGGTGTTACATCAGAACATACATATAAGAACAAAAGCAGAAGTCTTACAAAATAACCAAAAGAAAACAATGAATGAAACAAAATTCTGAATCTCTTAAATACATAAATAATATCAATCTAAGATGACTATGGTGAAGTCTGCACTCAGCTCTACTCTCAATCCCAGAAAGCTATCCTAAAAGCTATCTTGAATACCTGCGGCGGAGAAAAGAAATGCGGCTGAGCTATGAAAGCTCAGTGAACGGATATAACAATAATAAACTGAAGTAAAATGTAGAGATACAAATGATATATTTTGGGGAAACATATTTAGGCATATCGGATAATACGGAAATAAAGTGTGTTGGTTAGGTAAGGAATTCATACAGTCACCTGTATAAACAGAATCAGAACCATAATAATACCATGAGCTCAGAAACATATCATAATCATAACCATATCTCTTCATAATCATATAGAGGGGAGACCTCTCAGACAATCAGACAAAATGAAGGGTGTCCTCATAGGGGTGGAGTAGCTAGCTCCCAGAAATGTGAAGGCCGTGTATTGCACACACAGCCACATTCACCAGACTTTATCATATCATATCATAATTATCATAACATATTCAAAAACAGATCTAGGATGCATCCATACGCCCCTACCCATTCACATGCAGACTAATCCAAGGGACGTGGCAGAACATCACTCTACTGCCCTAGAGTCATGTCAGAGGTGCATCCCTGACACGGACATGGAACCCCCATGCCTAGTGAAACTCAGGTAATCAAAAGGTTCATATTTAAGGGTTCAAAACATAACTTTCATATCAAAAAGTTCAATAGCAAAGTTTTCATGTCAAAGGTTCAAAAGTTAATAGCAAAGGTTCAAATCAGAGGTTTCAAAATAGAAAGTTCATAACAGAGGTTGTAATCACGAAGGAAACCTTAAAAGTAAGGTCAGAATATCCGTACCTTGGACAAATGCAAAGCTGACAGAATAGAAAGGATCAAAGAATGAATAACACCCTTCTTCAGAAATCTACACATGTGTTTTTAGTTATTAATAGCTTGCTCATTTATTTACTTATTCTTATTCAAAATTAGGTCTTCTATCCACTTTTATTAACCTTAAACATATGATTAGGTTAAGTGCTTAATTAATTATTAATATAGTTTTAGGGTTACTTATCACATGTTATAGGTTTACAACTAATTCTTAAGTGTTTTATATCAAATTAAATCATGAAATGTATTTAGGTACTTTAATTACCTCTTTAAATGACTTAGAAATGAATGAGTATTGTTTAGGATTAATTTTGTATCTTATAATTAAGTTTTACTCTTATTTAGCCTTTATATCACCAACTCAGCTTTTATACACAAACAGATCACAACTTTACGAATTTTTTATCCATATCAGAACTCACAACTAAAATTCAAAAACATTCACAGAGCTACTTCAATGTCTTTAGAACCCACACGAATTTTCCCAGAATTTATTAGCAAGTACAAATACCCTTTGAAAAATCGTTTCCTAAAACCATTCCAGAAAATTAACTGCAGAAACACCCGGAAAGTTTGCACTTAAGAGACATATTTCGACCCTTCAGAAAAATCCACAAAAATTCCTGGAAGTCACTCATAACCCAAATATTAATCCTGTCAAAGGAGAGCTCCTAACTCCTTACGGTTTAAAAATTAAAAATCAAAAACACCAACTGAATTCCAGGCATCCGAAAAACAGTTTTGACACTTAATCACACAAAAATCAAAAATCAATCTTCCCGACCTCTAAAAGTTAAGTGGCTTACATATTCAGAAAGTACTTTTCCAGAACTTGATTTTAGACTCAAGAATCACCCAAAAACACATTGGTATCATTAAAATAGACTCTCTCGAACACAACTCAAATTCCTAACAGCATGCAGGTGGGACAGAAACATCATAACCTTAATCCCTTTAAGCCCTAATCTCCCTTAATTAATGTCTAGGGTTCTTAGCATTTAATTTCATTAATGGTAACATGTGTTTAGGGTTTCATGTTTGCTTTAACTTAAGATTAAAAGAACAAGAAGGGATTTATGAGGATACCTAAACGTGTGTGATCGAATGGAAGCAAGAATAAAGATCACCACAGCTTGAAACTCTTGAACAAGCTCGACTAATGCCCAAGGAGAAGAGAAGATTGATTACTTTAGAGAACTTAGGGTTTAGAAAAATCGTTCTTGTGTGATTCGTACGCATGACAGGAAACAAAACAACCCGTACCTTTTATTTGAGTTATATGGATCGAACATGGGCCAAGTTAAGCAAGGAACTCATGTGGGCTAAAGTTTACTTGGGCTCACTTATGTTTATTGTTTGTAAATCGGAAAGGAAACGGCCCAAAATAATTATTCGTGTTGCAATAAAATAGTTTTCGTATTTTATTTTAGTTTCTTAAATATTTAGATCATACATAATTAATTGTAAACTTGTTCGGGCTTATTTGGTATTGTATAGGTATTTATTAATGATTTTTAGATGTAGGGGCATTTTGGTCATTTTACACGTTTATAATTTTTAGGTATTACACCCTAATTCTACAAACGTGTGAAAGGATGCATGCATATCTTCTCCTAAGATATCTAACCGTGTGCATATCCCTTCCTATAATAATTCCTAAGATATCTAACTTGTTCAGCAAAACAAACTTAACTGAACTAACATAAACAGACTTAACTATAAGTTACCAGACTTAACTTAGTACTGGCAGACTTATAGTTAAGTCTGTTTATGTTAGTTCAGTTAAGTTTGTTTTGCTGAACAAGTTAGATATCTTAGGAGATATTATAGGAAGGGATATGCANTGTCTATAATGGTTTAGCAGGTTTGTCTTTATATGCATGATCCTCGGGAGCCTCATCTTGCTACTCTTAAGAGCATCTTACGTTATGTTCTCGGCACTTTCGATTTATGGTATTCAGTTGTATTCTTCCTCGACATCTTCTTTCATTGATTATACGGATATTGATTGGGCAGGCTGCCTAACTAGTCGTCATTCCACTTCAGGTTATTGTGTATTGGCAACAATTTATTGTCTTTCTCATCTAAGAGGTAGTATACTTTGTCTCGTTCTAGTGCCGAGGCTAAGTACTATGGTGTTGCCAATGAAGTGGCTGAGACGTCCTGGTTGCGAAATCGTTTTCAAGAGCTTCACTCTCCTCTACATTTCGCCGCTATTATTTACTGTGATAATGCCAGTGCGGTTTATTTATCTTCTAATCCCGTGCAACATCAACACATGAAGCATATCGAGATTGACATACACTTTGTCCAGGTCAGGTTGCTACACGACAGGTTCGCATTTTGCATGTTCCTTTACGCTATTAGTATGCCGATATTTTCACTAAGGGTCTTCTGTATGCCTGTTTGATAAATTTTGGACTATTTTGAGCATTCTAAGTCCTCCCGCTCCAACTGCGTGAGGCTATTAATGGACTAGTATTTAGTGTTAGCATTGTTTGTATTGAGGCAAGCCCATTTGATCATTTAGTATTATTTATGTTGTACTTAAACTCATTATTCCGGTTACAAGAATTACACAAATTTACAACTTACCCATATTGAGCACGACCTTAGGTCTCTAAACTAGCAAGATTAAATTTGTCAAATAGCTTATGTGTCCGTATGAATAGCGTGGTAGAGAGACACAGATATATGCTAAAAATTGGTGAATACAAAATTTAGCTAGGTATATGTAACATTAGTTGCATAGCCGTCCCGTGGATTTTGAAGGCCCTGTGCTACAACCAAAATATAGGACCTTTAGTCATGAAAAATTCAAGTATATGCTTAGTTAATATAGTGAAACTTGTTATAAGTTATCCAAAAACACTAAAAACAAGGTAGCAAAGAGAGTAAGTGTGTGTTTGATAGAGAGAAATGGTATAAGAGAAATGTAAATGAATCAAATTCCATTGTTTGGAAGCTTAGATAAATTAAAAGGTGGAGAATTATGGAGAATTTGTGAAGAAATGATAGTGTAAATTTTAGAGTTCTATTTCCATCCATTTTGATTGGGAAATTGGAGAAATGAGAATAATTAGTATTTAGTAATATTTTTTCACATTTTTTTTTCAATAAACTAGTGATATTATCATTAAAAAAATAAACAAATGTTATTAATTTTTTTTTAACATAATTTTTTAAAAAAAATAACTTTTTTATAAAAATAATTTTTTAAAAATTAATTTTTTATAAATTTAAGAAAAAACAGATTTTTTAAAAAAAATATTTTTTTTAAAAATTATTTTTTTAAAATACTTTTTTTAAATAAATTTTTAAAAAAATATTTTTAATAAATTTTTTAAAGAATAAGTTTTTATTTTTAATTTTTTAAAAAATATTTTTTTAAATAATTTTTTTAAGAAAAATAATTATTTCTTAAAATAATATTTCTTTTTTCAAATAGTTTTTTAAGAATTGTTATTTAGAAAATTTTAAAAAATAAAAAAATAATAAACAAATACATGTGAGTCTGATGCGTGGTTTTGCGACCTTACAACAGGTTTTACCTCTCAAGGGATCTTAAGAGGCTTGCAATCCCCACCAGGCAGTGTACCTGACCGATGTAGTATAGTGTAGTGGCAAGTACCAGGGGATTGATCGTTCTCTAGGGGAATAGTGTCGTTAGGATTGAAAAACTACTCTAATAGGTCTAAGGGTGAGGGAAGATTCTTTTTGTATTTTATGTTGTTAGGAAAGCAAGTAAAATTATCTCGGGTTTGAAGGAGTGGGCGGAATTAGTTGCTAGTCAACTAACCCAAATAACTACAAATGCAAATAAAATAAAATAAACGAAAATAAAATAGTTGTGAAAACTAATATGGAGAGAAGTGTGTTTACTTAGATTTCATTACTCCCTAACTATCTTTTACCGGTTGATTAGTGTGTTATAATTGCGTGGATGACGGGTTGCATTCCTTAATACCAGTCGTGGGGGTGTGTACGAACTTCCCCAACTCTATAAGCTCCTACTTCACTCCTATGTCGAGCCGACTAAAAGCTCCTAACATGGGATCACTAGAATTCGCTCATGCATTAAATACAACCATATAATCGTAGTACACATCCGATCATGTTTCTTAAGACGTTCAAGCAAGTTACCGTATAGGAGGTTAGCCAGTTTTCTTAAGCCTAACATCGATAAACATTCATCCAATACAATTAATAACACACCATTCAACCAATAATTAATAGTTAGGTTTCATTAGATCTAAGCAAACACAAAGAAAACCTAGCCTAGCATGTTAAACAAAAGACAAGAACAAGATAGAATCAAACAACACATAGACATATTGAATGATTAATTGATAACTTATCTTCAATGTAACATGGAAGATCTCAAGGTGAAAAACCTTGAAAAAGCTGCTAAAATTCGTATTAGGGTTTCTCTCTAAAAAGTTCCACCACAATGAGTGAAAATTGCGAAAATATATATAGGAAAACTGTCTTGACGGCGTCACTCTTTGGGTTGTGACGCCGTCACCTCGCCGTGCTAGGGTTTCCTGACGGCCTCTTGACGCCGTCCCCCTTTAAGTTCAGAAATTCTATTCTGGCTTATCAAGGACAATCTTCACATCCACCTCCGTTTGTCTAGCTTGACGGCGTCACCTCCTAAGCCATGACGCCGTCAAGGGTACTGTTCCAGCAGATTTAGAGACTTTGTCGTTTTCTTCACTTTTATGCTCCAAAAACGTCCAAAATGCTTCCTTTTCCAGATTTCTTCTCCAAAGTACCTAAAATGACAAAAGGAACGATTTAGGGCAATATTTGATTAAATAATTACGATTTAGGGCTTAAATGACCCCCCAAAAGCGGTACACTTTTCGCCTCATCAAATACCCTTACACTTGAGATTTGCTTGTCCTCAAGCAAATGCGCTTTTATCCTAATCAAAATACAAGTTAGGGGTCATTTAACACTAATATAAAAGTAATTACAACAAATAGTCGTTCCCCTTCAATCATAATAAGCACGGAGATTACATACTAGCACCTCACAAGTAGTGTTTAGATTCTCACATCTCTCAGGTGTCATAAAAGTATATCTCACAAATGAAAATGAATAATATCTCTCACTACTTGTCATAGCAAATAGATTACCATAGGCTTGGGAAAGGATCAAAAACCTTCTCCACTAGGCGTAAGCACCTAAGATAAACTATCAAAGAGGGCTTTCCAAAGGGTTGTAACGTGAGGTGTAGGGATATGATAAACATGGGTTTGTTGGATAAGGGATGTTTTACTGGTGGCGAGTTAAAGATCTTGATTAATTACATGTACAACATGGCGTTGCTAAGCCAAGACTCGACTCGACTTAAGCTATTCAAAAACTAATAAAACATAAAATAAACATAAAAGGAAACGGGATGGTAGTCCGTATGTTTTTTTCTACTTTTCTTTTTCTTATTTTTTTTCTTTTTCTTGATTTTTTGATTTTTTTTTTTTTTTTGACATACACTCTTGCCCTTCCATCCAAAATAATACATCATAGGGGCCTCGGTTCTTCCCTTACTCTTGAACTTTTACATACTTTACAAATAACTATTCTAATGACTCGAATTAAGATAATCGAAACACTTGGAGTACATTTAAAATATTTAGCACATATGGGGGTAATAATGTTGTTCTTCCCCATTACACTAGTACTTTACCCATGAGCCCCAATCGTCCCAAAACAATATGTACAAGATATGGCTCGACTTAGCAACCATGTAATCAATTAGATAATTAACTAAGGGTTTGATTGGCCTCAAGCAGTCAACTTAAATCAACCACTAGGTCAAACATCTTGGGCCAAGTCTCCGAGAAATACAGTGATTTCCCGGGTCGTTAAGTCCCAACGAGGTGTGAAAACTGTAATAAAACAAATTTGGGATCGGGTGAATATTGAACAGGAAAGGGTTTTGAGTGATTAAATTAAGGAAAATAAAAGGAATTAGCTTAGATAAGCTATAAGAACAAGTACGTGAAAGCAAAATACTCAAAAAACGTTTAAAAACTAAAAACGTGTACGTTTAAGTAAAAACTACGTGAACGTACAAAATAAAACGTGAATTCTGTCCAATATAAATCCCACGGATGTGAAAATTATACTTTTGGAATCCAAAGATAAAAGAAAATTATTGGAAAAAGAAAATTATTTTCTAGACTATTATATTATTTATTATTAATAAAAAACTATTTTATAACTATTTAAACTAATTTAAATTATAATAAATACTAGATGAGCAGTAATAAATATGAAATGTTTTATAAAAATAATTTATAATAACAGTAATCTAAGAAAAATATAAAAGTGCTGAAAAGATTATTAATAAGCTGGAAAATAAGCTAATAAGGTTTAATAAGCAAATGGAACTACTATTAGTATAAATAAAATTAGGGGAAAACTAAACACTAAACACCACCTAGGGGAGATGGTGCATGAGGTCCGTTTGATTTTGCCTAAAAGATTCAAGAGGTCAGGGGTTCGAATCCCACTCTTGACATTTTTTTGTTTTTTATTTTTTTTATTGTTTTTCTTTTACAAAACTATTAAAAAACTTAAAATATGAAACTTTTATGAAGACAACTTTTTGAGAAATCAAAAATAAGCACTGTGGAAGCTTATTAGCACCACAGTAAGCTTATATAAGCTAAAAAGTGATTTTAAACTTGTAAAAGCTACTAATTAAGCTACACAGTGGAAACCTAAAGTGGATTAACCTAGATACCAGTGAAACAAGTCTAAATAATCTTAAAACAAACAAATAATCACAGTGAATAAGCACAAAGAAGCAGATTAGCAAAGTCCAAAATCTAAAAACCAAACGGTCCAGATTTACGGCACCTCATAAGCCAACCCAAAAAAATTCTAAAAAATAAAATAAAAATACCAGTAACTAGATAATCTACTAAATAAGCTACAAACCAAGTTTCAGCTAAAAATGACTTAAAATGAAGAAATGAAAAATCCAAAACCACTTCTGCTGTTGAAAACGTGTTTTTGCAGCCCGAAAAAGGGCGATTTACCCATGTAAAAAAAATCTAAAAATTAAAATAAAAATACCACTAAGAAAGAAATATATAAGAGTACATTATCCCATAATTTTATCAGATTTTGTTGAAAATTGAAGAAATGAAAAATAAAAGGTTTTTTTTCTGCAGTCGAAAACTTTTTTGACTTTTTGATTTTGAACTCTAGTTTGACTTTTATGAACTTCTAATGAATTCTAGTGACTAAATAAGTTGTTTTAAGTTAAAAGGAAGTTGATTTCAGCTATAATAACAACTTATGCAATGATATGGGTGAATATTGGACTTAATATGCTAACAGTTAAACAAAAATGTGAGATTAAAGATCTATTTGACTTTTTAACTAATAAGACCTAGTTATAATACTTTTACTGAGCTAATGGAACCTGGTGAAGCATTTTTTAACAATGAACAACAACCAGAACTACCTGTAACACAGATAAAGCAAAAAATCCAAACACCCCTTAAAAAGGCTGATTACTTGATTTTCAAAGCAATACACTGAATTAAACCATGAAGCTTAATCACAAAGTTCTAATATGATGTAGTAAGCCATTTTAAGCACAAATTCACAGAATATAACAAGTAACTCATATGAATCTAAAGTATGCATATTTGGAAGTGGAAATGAAAAACTTAGCAACAAAGGATTCTAGTAAACAAGTATGTAACATTAAGCAACAATTTCACTCTAATACACCAAATAAGTATAAAAAACACATAGAGAGCAGCTAATAAAGAGTTCTACAGTAATAAGCATAAATGAGTAAAATGGCTTACAAAGGCTTCCTAAGCTGAGAACCAGGTACTAGGTCATTCAAATCATACCCCTACACTCCCCATGGAGTTCTAAACCAAGGGTCATCCTTAATCCACCCTTCTCCAGCTTGGTTCTTCATCTTCTTTGATTTTTTTATTTTTCAGTGATTTATTTTATTTTTGAGAAATTTTTAGTTTCCAAGCTAAACTGATTTGAATTCTTATATGAACTTATAGAACCTTTTTAATGGACTTATGAAAGCTTTTAGAACACTGAACATTCACTTTTAACAATCTTAAGGCTAAAATGGATTTTGAGCAATTTTAAGGTAAAAACTGAAATGAGCGTTAAGGATTTAATTAACTGATGAAAATAGATTATTATTATTATACTGAAAATGTTAACATTACAACTTAGAAGCTGAAAAGTACAATGGAAACTGAAAATTTAACTAAATCGACATACTAAACTACTCTACATCTACATACATTTTCTTCTCTGCTTTTCTCCTCTTTTTAATAGACATTTGGGGTTCCAGGTGTCCCTCTGTGACTTTCCCATCATATCTGAGCCCTTAAATCTCTGTAATTCATCTCAACCATTGAATTGGCCTTTTGGTGCCAAAATATCTACGTGATATTTTTGAGGTTGAGTGTGGCTTTGGAGGACAATAAATGGCACTTGGATGGTTGTGGAGGTGAAGGGAACAGAGTTGGGATAGTTGGTGGTGAGGTGGAATCAAAACCAGTGAGGTGGTGATGGTGGTATTAGTTTCAGTGAGTTGGGAGGGAAAAAAGAGACATGGGTGGTTTTTGGAGTGGGTTTGACCGAAAGGTTTGACCCTGGTTATATAACCAGGGGTGGTATTGGGCTGTGGATAAATGGGCCTAAGGGGTGGAAAGGTTTAATGGGTTTGTTTGTTTGGTTTATTTATGAAACAAAGCCCGTTTGGTTTATGTTAAATAATACACAAGGACCAAAGTTGTAAATTTGGATATTTGAGGGGCTGAAACTGTAAATTCCCAAAAGTTATAAAAAAGGTTAATATTGCCAATTATGAATAATACAAGGGTTATATTTGATAATTTTCCATTTTTAAAACCCGAGGACTAGTTTTGCCAATTTTGAAACTTGAGGGGTAAAAATTGCCAATTGTTGAAAACTTTCATCCAAGGACCAATATTGAACATTTTTGATTTCCCAAGGACTAAAGTTAACTCTTATTCATTTTAAACCTTCAGGGACTAGTTTTGCCAATTTATGAAACTCCAGGGTCTGAAAATGACAATTGTGTGAACTTTGCAAGCTTTTCACTTGTTTTCAATCTTTTTGTACCTGAATCACATAAAAACATATTTCAATGGTATTTGTAACATTTATATGGTCATTTGTGTGTTTTTGTGGGTTTAACAATATAAAATATATGTGTATTTAGACACATATCAGGGTTTAAACAAATGTTTTCACAATAATACACTAAAGGTGAGTGCATACAAGGTAGGCTAAGGCGATTTGGGTGTACATTTAAGTGGGTTGTAAACAAATTCTTCCTTTAAGTAAAATGCTTAAAGTTAGAAACGAGAAGGATAGGCTCTGGAGGGTGTACTAGGGGTATCGTTTACCAAAAATGGGTACAACGCAAGGGTGTGGGAGAATTACTTGACCAATGTAGCCAAAGTAATTATAACAAAAACACATGTGTAAAACAATGGGTTAATCCTAATGCCTCTTATCATGTAGTAAATCTAACTACACGAATGTAGTCTCACTTGTGGCCTCGGAATGGTCCTAACGCAAGTTCTAGAATCTAAGTTCTACCGGTACACACATCATAGCATAAATGCTTTTCCTACCAATTCTAGGGGCGAACCTCACATATTTGGGGTGGAAAATTTTTTAGTGGTACGGTTTTGTGCTAGTCATATAACTCCTATCCATGAGACGCTCATTAAGACCAAAGTTTCACTCCTATATGTTGTAAACAATTTTAAATTTGGCACTAAAATTGCCCTAACAGGTATTTCTCTCAGTTTTATTACAAACCTACCATTAAACAAACAAAAATCAAGCGTAATTGCATTCTCTAAGGTATCATAATTTACCCCCTTACACTTAGATGAACATTGTCTCCAATGTTCAAATAATAAGACGTAAAAGTAAATAAGGTAAAAGAATGAAATCAAATAATCCCTTGATTCGCTCGGTGGATAAGGTGGTAACATGGTTAGATCTTCTTCCAAGAGAATGTAGAAGCTCCAAGATTAAAGCATTGCCAAAAGCTTGATTCCACATACATCTCCTTGTCCAAAATAACCTGTTAAACCTGAGAAAACAAACACGAAAACATGCATAACATCAGCGGGATAAATCTGTATAAGGATATAATGCTTGTGGAATGAATATTTTGCAGATTCCTTGAGTTTATAAGTTAGAGATTTAATAAAGCATTTTATTATTCCGGAAGAAAAACAAAACTTTCAAAAATTCCAGAAAACTATACCTGACGCCGTCAGGTTGGAGCCTGACGCCGTCAGAAGTGATCTGACAGATTTTTCATGTTAAGTTTCCGGAAAATTTCTGGAAAAACTCAATTCTTAATTCCTGGAAATCCTGCAAAACATCATTATGACTCGATACAAGCATTTGACTCAAACAAGTACTAATATGTATGCTAATTTAATATTGTTATGATTCATGTTCATTTGTTCTAATAAACCGATTTAGATTTCCCTTACACTTATCTTTTGCAAAATACCTTTATATGTAGTTAAGACGAAGTTAAAAACAAAATAAAGCATTTTTACAATTTAGTTTGAAGCATGAATCAATAACAATAAAAATAAACATACATACGGAAGCAAATAAAATCAAACAAACAAATAAATAAAACAAACAAATAAAGCTTGGGTTGCCTCCCAAGAAGCGCTTTTCTTTATTAATGAGTTTTGTAGCTAGACTCAAAGTCAACGTACATTACGTGACTCCATCATTGGTCACGGTGTCTAGGTCATCTTCTTGTGTAGTCTTATATTCCGGACCTAGTTGCAAGCACCCTTTGTAGAAACCAAATATTCTACTCATAACATAGTCTACTCCTCTACGTCTATCCTCATTATTCCTATAGTAGACCGCTTGCTTATGCTCCTTCTCAAGGTTTGATAAACACCGGTATTGTTCTATCTTATAGGGCATTTGGTAGGCTATCTCATCGGTCTCATCCTTGAATTTAACTATCCCTAGGGAGGGGTCATAATCCATTTTAGAGGCCTCAACAAACGGTTTTCCAAATACTACTTGAGTTAAACAACCATCTATTACCGGACGAATATCCTCTACAATCACAAAGTCGGTGATATAGGTGAAGTTTCCTACATACACATGTAATCCTTTCACTCTTCCTACGAAGTTACTAATCCAACCCTTGTTAGGAAATATCCTAGGTCCAAGTTGCTTTTTCATTATCCAATTGTAATGGTTCCTAGTCATGATGTTTATGGGGGATTTAGGGTCAATGTAAGCTTTCCACACATGCACATGCCCAATGTTGCATGGTATGTTGATATTGGATGGGTTACCCGCTTTGATGATTGGATTACCTAGGAAATATGGTGTCTCGGGGTCATCGAATAAATCCTTATGGTATGCTCGTTCTTCCTTGGTGGGTAACCTATCGAAATTGTTCTCTACCTCATCTACTCCCTCTACTTCGCTTTTCTTAACTTCCTTATCAACCTCAACTTCCTTAACCTCATCCTTAGGTTCAATTTCTAGTCTAACCTCATCCTTATCACTTTCTTCCTTATTCTTATCGATTGGCTTGATGGTGACAACGTTGACGAAGTGGACATGTTTGGATGAAGAAGGGTCTTTGACTTGGGGTCCGCTATTTGTGTTCCTAGCGTCCTCATGTGGAGGTGATAACACTTGGTTATTGAGGGCTTTCAATAAGTTGTCAAGTTTATTGGTCATCTCCGTTTGTTGTTGGTTAAATTCAGATTCGAACTTAGCTATTCGAGCTTCTTGAGATGCCATAAATTTGGACATCAATCCTTCAAGATGATTGGTACTACCATAGTTGTTGGAAGGATTGTTATTGAAAGTGCGGTTTGAGGATGAACCGCTTGATTGGAAACGATTAGGTGGGTTGGAAGAATTGTTTTGGGGCATGTTTTGGTTTTGCTTCCACCTAAGGTTTGG
>LBNU01016359.1:0-14813 GCA_014162995.1 Artemisia annua | reverse complement strand
GGATGGTAATGGTTACGAACAAAGACACGAACAAATAAGATAGACTAAAGAAATCCTAGAAAAATAAAATAAAAATCTCACTAGAAAGGAATCTAGTGAGTAGAACTAATAAAATAAAAATTCAACCTAAACAATAACTATTCCCCGTCAACGGCGCCAAAAACTTGATGCGTGGTTTTGCGACCTTACAACAGGTTTTACCTCTCAAGGAATCTTAAGAGGCTTGCAATCCCCACTAGGCAGTGTACCTGACCGATGTAGTATAGTGTAGTGGCAAGTACCGGGGGATTGATCGTTCTCTAGGGGAATAGTGTCGTTAGGATTGAAAAACTACTCTAATAGGTCTAAGGGTGAGGGAAGATTCTTTTTGTATTTAATGTTTTTAGGAAAGCAAGTAAAATTATCTCGGGTTTGAAGGAGTGGGCGGAATTAGTTGCTAGTCAACTAACCCAAATAACTACAAATTGCAAATAAAATAAAATAAACGAAAATAAAATAATTGTGAAAACTAATATGGAGAGAAGTGTGTTTACTTAGATTTCATTACTCCCTAACTATCTTTTACCGTTTGATTAGTGTGTTATAATTGCGTGGATGACGGGTTGCATTCCTTAATACCAGTCGTGGAGGTGTGTACGAACTTCCCCAACTCTATAAGCTCCTACTTCACTCCTATGTCGATCCGACTAAAAGATCCTAACATGGGATCACTAGGATTCGCTCATGCATTAAATACAACCATATAATCGTAGTACACATCCGATCATGTTTCTTAAGATGTTCAAGCAAGTTACCATATAGGAGGTTAGCCAATTTTCTTAAGCCTAACATCGATAAACATTCATCCAATACAATTAATAACACACCATCCAACCAATAATTAATAGTTAGGTTTCATAAGATCTAAGCAAACACAAAGAAAACCTAGCCTAACATGTTAAACAAAAGACAAGAACAAGATAGAATCAAACAACACATAGACATATTGAATGATTAATTGATAACTTATCTTCAATGTAACATGCAAGATCTCAAGGTGAAAAACCTTGAAAAAGATGCTAAAATTCGTATTAGGGGTTCTCTCTAAAAAGTTCCACCACAATGAGTGAAAATTGCGAAAATATATATAGGAAAACTGTCTTAACGGCGTCACTCTTTGGGTTGTGACGCCGTCACCTCGCCGTGCTAGGGTTTCCTGACGGCCTCTTGACGCCATCCCCCTTTAAGTTCCAAAATTCCATTCTGGCTTATCAAGGACAATCTTCACATCCACCTCCGTTTGTCTAGCTTGACGGCGTCACCTCCTAAGCCATGACGCCGTCAAGGGTACTGTTCCAGCAGATTTAGAGACTTTGTCGTTTTCTTCACTTTTATGCTCCAAAAACGTCCAAAATGCTTCCTTTTCCAGATTTCTTCTCCAAAGTACCTAAAATGACAAAAGGAATGATTTAGGGCAATATTTGATTAAATAATTACGATTTAGGGCTTAAATGACCCCCCTAAAAGCGGTACACTTTTTGCCTCATCATAGTCTCATATGACAAAATGTCTCATGTCAAGTCTCTGTTGTTATCAAACATTGGAATTGAACAAAATTCTCTACTGATTTCTATTTTCTAAATTTCTATTCTCTACTTTATTTCATTTCTTTGAATTCTCCCTACCAAACGTGCCTTAAGTGTAAAAAAACATCACAACAAAAGTGAGTGCTAGAAAACTGAGAAAAGGAGATAACGAAATCCTCGCCTGCTATTATCTCAGCAAAAATGTAGACATTTTTGTGGACTTTATTTCTAGACTGCATTAATCTAACTATCTTATAATGGAGGAAGGCCTACTATTAATAGAAATACTTAAAATTAAGTAATACAATTTATAAAGCTATAAGTACAACAACCAATACTACTTATAGAACTTCTCCTCATATTTAATTCTAGCATACAATTAATACTAACATTAAATACAATAAATAAAACATTATGTACATTAAATACAATTAATTAACTGGTCAATAATACGATTAATGTACTTATTAAAACACCCCTTACATAAAAATTACAAATTATCAAGCATATTGTACAACCAACTTAAACATAATTCCTGCATTAAATGTCACTAATACAAATAATAAAGCACATTATACAAATATTCAAGCCCGAACGGGCAACGGGCCAAATGGGCTCGAGCCCGAACGGGCACGGGCCAAACGGGCTCGAGCCTGAACGGACACGGGCCAACGGGCTCGAGCCCGAACGGACACGAGCTAAACAAAAATTTTGATATCCGTAAATTTATTGTCAAAAAGAACATAATAAATTAAAATACATGATTCAGCGGAAATTTTATTTGAGGATACCCGCCGCCGCAACGCCCGGGTACCTGCTAGTATTATATAGAAATAAGATAAAATTAGAGGCTTTAATTTTTTTGTGGGCCCTGTGCATATGCACATATTGCACACCCTACTATCCACGCCTAATTAGTTTTGACCCATTATCCAATTCGTTCCAATCTACTCATTTTGCTAACCATGACCCTAACGGCGTAATATTATGTCAAACACACTTTAAGCTGGCCATTCAAAGGAGAACTGAGGAATCCCTTCTAAGAAATGAAGATAATTGTCTCATTTATGCGTCGTAATAGAATGATTTGCTTAAAACTCATGCATTAGGCGATTTCGGGTATTTATAACTTTATGTTACAATTCTGTCTTAAGATGGGTTTAAATTTTAGAATGACAAAGGTCTTTGGTCATAGAATAGCAACGAACTTTTTTCTTTATCTCATTTTGGTACGTGAACTTTTAAAAAATTGTGTAATGTATCGAACTTTTATAAAGTATTTCAATCTACATATTTTGATGACGTGTCACGATAAATGGTGCCACGTGTCAGACTATCAGGTATGACATGTCATCAAAATGTGCAAACTGAAACACTTTATGAATGTTCGTTATATATACACAATTTTTCAGAATTCACGTAACAAGCTGGTATATTTATAAACGTTCTTTGCTATTTAATGACCAAAACCCAACGACAAATAGCTAATTCATTTTACTCATTATAGCTATGTCATTTCTGTTATTTCCATAGTACATAATTAGGATTTGTAAACACATAAATTTTCTGTTTTAGGTAATAATTTTTTGAAGAAAACAAATAAAAATGTGAATCATGTGTAACATTTCAGTTAAAGGACATACTAAATGCTAAAAAACTGAAAAACTGACACAGCAAATGCTAAAAAAATGCTAAAAAATGCTAAAAATATACTAAATGTTCAAAAAAAATGCTAAAAAACTGACACAACAAATGTTAATCATGTGATATCATTTTTCTTTAATCATAAACTGCCACCATAAATATGTGTAGCAAAATATCTTACAAGGGGTAGTAAGAGAGACATGGCGGATCATGGCAGTAAACGATGGCGGCTGGTGTTAACAGCAAGTCCATTTCAAGGCCACATGACACCCATGCTTCAGCTTGGGACATACCTTCATTCCAAAGGGTTCTCAATAACCATTGCTCACACCGAATTCAATCCACCAGATCCTTCTAAGCATCCTGATTTTATTTTTCACCCTTTGCCCAACAAGTTATCCGGTCCTGGCATATCTGCTGGCGTTATCCCGTTTTTGCAAACTCTTAATGATAACTGCAAGCCTCATTTTAAGGAGCATCTTACTCAGATCATAAACGCGCAAAAAGATAGATCTGATAAGGAATCGATTGTTATCATTCATGACAACCTCATGTTTTTTGCAGCGGCTGTTGCCAGTGAGCTAGGTTTACCTTCGATCACCTTGCGTAGTAGTAGTGCAGCTTTTACTCTTGCTATCATGATCATCCCTCAGCTCCATCAAGAAGGCCGATTTCCTACACAAGGTAGTTTCATCAATTAAAACACCTTTTACATGTGGTAACTGTAGTACTTTATTTTTATGATTTTGATTCTCAATTATTCTGCATGTACTTAAGTTGCTAGACTTAAATCACATGCCGGGATTGTTGGGTGCAGACTTAACCACTTGTTATATTGGTAATTTGGTACATGATTAGTCTACGACAATAAATCAACATAGCTAACTAATCACCTTAATGTGAATGATCCATTTGCTTCCAAAAAAACAAACATGGTAGTTAAAAACTATCCGAGTCAATTAACTTATTACTATAATTAAAGGTGCTAACAAGGAACTCGGAACATGTTGGGTAGATTTTTTATTGCAGGAAATAGTTCCAGAACTCGATCCTTTCAGATACAATGCTAACAAGGAACTCGGAACATGTTGGGTAGATTTTTTATTGCAGGAAATAGTTCCAGAACTCGATCCTTTCAGATACAAAGATTTACCCTATATGAGCCGACCAATTGAAGAAACACTTGAAAAGATTACCATGATCATCCCCAAAACGCCTTCTGCCATTGTTTGGAACACCCTCAAGTTTCTTGAGCAATCGGCATTGACCCATATCCGCAGTCACTATCAAGTTCCAATTTTTACTATTGGCCCGATTTACAAAATAATCCCAACTCCTTACACTAGCTTTCTTGAAGAGGATACTAGTTGTATCTCATGGCTAGATAATCAAGCACCCAAATCAGTGATTTATGTGAGCATAGGAAGCTTAGCAGACACGGATGAAAAAGTGGCTACTGAAATGGCATGGGGTTTAGTTAATAGTAATCAGCTATTCCTATGGGTGGTTCGACTAGGTTCCGTGCCTGGGTTCAAATGGACTGAGTTTTTGCCGGATGGTTTAGTGGCTCAGATGAAAGACAGAGGTGTGATTGTAAAATGGGCAGCCCAAAAGGAAGTATTGGCACATAATGTTGTTGGAGGATTTTGGAGCCATTGTGGCTGGAACTCAACTTTGGAAAGTATATCAGAAGGGGTTCCAATGTTGTGCCAACCATTTGATGTAGATCAAAAGTTGAATGCTAGGTATCTGAGCCATGTGTGGAAGATAGGTGTTGAAATTGTTGTAAAGAGTGCAGAGATTGAGAATGCAATCAGAAAGGTTTTGGTGGGTAAAGAAGCTGAAGAAATGAGGCAGAGGGCTATGGAGATCCAAGACAAGATTAAATTTGCACTCTACAATAGTGGTTCTTCAAATAACTCCCTCAAGAATTTAGTAGATTTCATTTTGTCATTGTAATTGTGGTTTTGTATGCTCTTACCATGGTTGCAAAAAGCGCTAGGCGCTAGTCGGGGGGTCGACCACCACCTAGCGCATAGTCTGTCAAGGGGCCGGATTGAACTTTTCTATATATAAATTTTAAAATTATATGTACGTTGATCGTCGTTGACCTACTTTTGACCGCCTAGTGTAAAAGCGCGGCAGCTGGTGGCCACCTAGCGACTAGGCGGGCTTTTTGCAACACTAGTTCTTACATAGTTTTTTTTCATCGGCATGTATTTATAGACACTGGCCCATTGAAATTTGAACCCACAACTTTCATGTTGCGACTTTACCCCAATACCCACAAAGGTTTGGTTGGTCGGTGTTTCTTGAGGCATCTAGAATAAAAATGTGTTAGCAACTTAGCAAGTACTATTGTAATTTTAAGTGATTTTAAATTGATTCCAATATAGCTGAATATTATTTACACAACCAACAATAGCTAAAGGCTAGACAAACATTCTATTACATACTGTAATGTTTATGGAAGTTAGGCTGGTTAATTACCGAGGGCGTGACTTTTCCCAAGGTGACCCATGATTCACGCGTTATCCCCTTGTCCATATGCATTAGTCACGCGTGAATTGAAGTATTCGAGAGAGAATAAGGTGAACCGGTCACCTATTTTTATTTGCAAATTCGTTTGCCCCATGTTTGAATATAACCGTTACATGTATAATAAAAATTATACATTACCCCATATTTTACTTATAAATACCCCAAAAACTTTAACAATTTTATACACAACTTCTCATATCTCATTCTAACAATATATATCTCATTCCTTTTATTTTTAAAATGAATTCTATTATGGAAATTTTTGGTCCAGGGTATTTGAGGAAACCCGGCCACTATGACTGGTGTCGTAAATCTTTATCAACATCACGAAGAAATACAGGGGTTTCGGGGATGATATGAAGCTTTGACTGTATACATTGAGAGTGGTTTGGTTGTCCGAATGCACACAAAGGGCAATATGTTAGATGGGATCATGGTCCGAATCCGTTCATTTTGCTGGAAGTTGTTGCGTCTCAAGACTTATGATATGGCACGCTTTCTTTGGTGTTTCTGGGTCGAACAACAACATCAACGTTTGGATCAATCCCCTTTATTTAACGAACTTAAACAAGGAATAGCACCGGAGATTCTGTTTGTTGCTAACGGGTTAACTTACCCATTTGGTTAAGTTGACGGGATATATCCGGAATTGGCAACACTCGTTAAGACGATTCCAGAACCATCAGATGATGACCACAAGAGAATAAGGTATAAGCAAATGCAGGAATTGGCAATGAAAGATGTGAAACGAGCGTTTGGTGTTCTGAAGAAGAAACGGGCGATACTTGCGAATCCCGCATGAATAATGAAAATGATGTATACATGCATCATTTTACATAATATGATTTGAAAAAGACAAAAAAAAATACAATATCTCCCTAATGGTACCCGGAGGAAAGACATCAACCGAACGACCCATACGATCCGATGAACAAATGCGAAAAGTGATGAGGTACATCAGATCACATCAAGCGCATCAAAACCTTCGTGCCGATTTGGTCGAACACTTGTCTCGTAATATTTAATTTCAGTTTTAAATGTTACACTTTTAATTTTCTGTGTAATGTTTTTAATTTAGGAATAAAAGTTTTTTATTTCGTGTGTTTACGTTTTTATATTTGTACGTTACGTTTTTAATTTTGTGAGTATTAAAAAAAAATGGAAGTTAAGGTGACCATATAAAGTGACCTTTTCCACAAATAAGTGAGTGGGTGTGGGGAAGTGAGAGAAGAGAGAAAGCTGAGGTGACGCTGAGGTGTAAGGTGAAAATGTGTTTACCTTGGTCTCTAGTCTTAGGAAAACGTAAACAGGTTATGCTACAAATTTCGTGAAACGCCTTGCGGACGCACCAAGCACAAAATTTTCTAAACGGACAGAAATTGATGGTGAGCACCTCGTTTTCCATGGCAGTTAGACAGAAATTGATGGTGAGCACTTCGTTTTCCATGGCAGCTAACATTAATCTATCATAGCATTCTTGACCAGCCTGAATCCCCTTTGGAATTTCCCACTTCTGCCTTTAACAGGATGCCAAATATCATTGTAATCTTCTTTTTCAATGTTCCTCTAGCCACTGACTGAAAGAAATGTAAGAACTGTAGAGTCAAACCTTTGTTGTAAAATGTATGAATGAGGAAGTCAACGTTGACTGTTAAATGTGGAAATTGTCATGATTTTCTATATATTTGGCGCTTATATACGTAATAATCTTGTACATGTTTGTAAGTGCGAACAACTAAAAAAATTCTACACATTTTTATGGTCATTTTTGGAAGCTTAGAAACCATCTATGGCATAAAACTGGCAACTGAAATGGCATCGGGTCTAGTCAACAGTACCAAGCCATTCCGTTCGGTGGTTCGACCAGGGTTCTGTTTGGGGGTTCAAATGTTCCGAGTATAACCTGATGGTTTGTGGAGGATTTTGTACCGTTGTTGTTGGAACTCCACTTTGGAGTTTGGAAAGCATATCCGAAGGGGTTCCAGTGTTATGCTAACCATCTAGTGTAGATCAATTGTTGGTTACTCGAATGATGGATAGCTGAGTTACGTGTGGAAGATTGGTGTTGAAGTTGTTGTAGAGAGAGCATAGCCGGATTTTGGTCAGTAAAGAAGGTGAAGAACTCAGGCAATGCTACGCAGATTCATGAGAAGGTCAAAGTTGCAATGTCACATGGTGGTTCTTCACACAACTCCTAGAATGACTCACTACAGTACATTTTCTCATTGTGATTGTGGTGGCGATATGTGTATAAAACTCAAAAACTACTATGTTGGGTATTGCATTGCAAATATTTGGTTGATGTGTGTTAATGTTAGTACAATCTAATGCAATTTTGAGTTATGTTAAACTGAACTTGATTCAGTTACATATCATTACACAAACATTAATCTTCTTTCTCCACATTCCTCTCACTTGTAATCTGCAACACCCTGTCGTCTTCAACTTCCACTTTCACTTCTTCTTTCTTGATCCCAGGAAGATCGGCCTTGAACACATGAGCTTCTGGTGTTTCTTTCCAATCCACACGAGCGTTCACCAATGCAGATGTTTCATTTGAAAGACCAGATGGTGTTGTTGCAAGAAGAATGCAAAAAGTGTTGGTCCCGTTTACACGGATAAACTAACTATAAAGATAGTCTAAACGTGCACCATGCTAAGATAATGATATGAAATACTTTGAAAGATATTTGAATAAACGTAAAGTAAAGAGACACAATAATTTTTCAATGTTTAATTTTTATTAGAAATCAATCAAAGAATTATACCCAAGTGTTTGCGGAACAACACTTGGGATTGAAATGACAAGTATGGTATGACTCCTCACTAAACTCAAGCTAAGCTAGAGTGACAACTAAAGGTCCTACTGAGCTATATCAGGGACTAGGTTGTTCTTTGGAGGAGTAAAAGTTGTTTTTGAATGTCTAAGCATTAATTGCACAAACTTGTCAACTTTTACTCCTCTCTTAAGTTACCTATTTATACACAAGTATTTTACAACCTTTCTGATAAAGACAAATGATGACCTAAGCTAGTAGAGACAAAATACTTACATATTTTGTCTCTGTTACATTAGGCTATTTTGGGCAAAAGACAATTCTACTTTCTGATTAACAGTGATGACACTGTCCCTGACATTTTGCCTTTCAGGGAAAGTTTGACTTCAGGTGATAGGGACCACGTCTTATCTCTTCAAAACTTTCCCGCTCCATCCCGCCTAATCTTCAGTCCTTAGGCCTTCATTCTTCAGTCTTTAAATCATACTTCTTTAGTTGTTGAGGAGTCTTGGGGTTCAGTGAGCTATTGTCATCACTCACTGAACCCATCACCTTCTTCTTTGGCTAAGGTGCCACTCACTGAGAACCGCCTCACTGAGTGGAGAGGCTTTCTTCTTAGACTCGTCCTTTGCATCCTGAAGGTGACTCACTGAGCAACTGTTCACTCAGTGACTTGAAGTCGTTTAAGGTTTTCCAACACTTAGCATAATTTGTGTTCAAATCTTTGTCTAATGAGACTTGGGTACTGAAGTAACCCAACAATCTCCCCCTATTTGGATATAAATTATGCCTAAGTGTTTGATCAGTGTAAGTGAGCAAATGGGCTTCTTCTTACACTGAAGGTACTAATCAATCACACAAGTAACACTGAATTTTTCAAAACATGTTCCATCATCTTATTCATTAAAAATTACATCAGTCCTATCATCTAAACAAAAGACTCAGGGTTTAAGTACTCAGACTTCCTTAATACCCATGAGTTCAAGCTTTGCCTTCTTAGTTAACAAAATGTGTTTATCAGGACGCTCATTCATCATCTTGTCCATCAGGACCATGAACTCTTCATTCTCAGGGCTCTTGAAGTTCCTAGCCATCAGTTTGTAAGCCAGCAGTGTGGTAGTCTCAACAAGGTGAATATCACTGACTCTCTGAAAGGCTTTCTCTTTAAGTTCATCTATGAAGAAGATTCCGTACTCAGGGACTTTGATGACTTGGTTTGGTACAAACTTGACACCAGCAGGAGGGGCTCTGTTGCAGTGTAGGGCAGCGATAAAGTCTTCAGGTTCTTGACCAACTGCCTTCCTTTTCCTTCCTATGGTCTGAGTTTGTTTGGGGATAGCAAGTCCCTGAGATTCAAGTGCTTCCTGATGGTTGATGCCAAGACTCTTGGCAACCTTTTCCAACTCTTTGTATTTGTTAGTGAGAGTCTGGAGTAGATCAGGAACACACTTGTTCTTCTTCTTCTTCAGGATAGGCACCATCATGTCCCATTCCTTGATCCCAAAGTCAGAGGGCCTGAAAGGGGAGTATCTTTCATGAACTCGGGGTCCTCTTTCGATGGTCACTGCAATAGGTTCATTCTTCTTATAAGGGTGAATGATTATGTCAGTGATGGGACCTTCACCCTTTGTCTTTGTCATAGTCCAGACATACCTCTCATAGTTCCTTTGCTTCCTTTCAGCAATCAGTTTGGCTTTTTGATTTGCCTCCCTAATCATGTCAGCCTGAAGCTTAAGGAACTGTTCTCCAGGGATATTCTTCTTGGTCTCCTTGATGACCTCAGTAGCCACTTCAGAGATGACTGGCCTACTGAGCAGCTCATTCTTCAGTTTGCCATCCTCCTCTAGTGCAACAGCCACTTCCTCATTTGTCCCCCTGAATACCTTCCTGTTGTGAAGAGTTACTTCAAAGAGAATAGGTTCGTCAGGATCACGACGAACCTCTCTTGTAGCCTTGACGAGCTTGGGAGGAGAGTCCTCAGTCACCTTAATCTGTTTCCCTTTGTCAGCTTGGGGAGGTGTACTGAATGTAGACTCAAGGAGGTCAGTGGTGGTGGTTGTTGCTTCAGTCAGAATGGGAGTTTTGAGCACTGTGGAAGTCTGAGCTGGAGTAATTTTCTCCCCCTCAACAGATGTTTGAGCTTTAGTGGAAGCATCTGTTGACTGAGGAGCAGTAGGCGGAGGCTGAACTGGTGCAGTCTGAGCTGGAGGTGGTGGAGCCTGAGAATGTTGAAGCAGCTTGAAGATGTCCGAGACCATGCCCTTGATTACAGAAGTCTCAGTCTTCAGGCTGGAGAGGTTAGTAGACATGGCCTGTTGAGTCTCAGAGAGTTTGGCCAATTTGTCAGTGTAGCAGTGCACCAATTCATTATGCTTGGTGGTGAGCTGCTCATACCCTGGAAGCAGATGGGGGTGATTCTTGGGACTCTTGAGCCTGGGAAGAGTTAGTCAGGACGGAGGCGCTTGTTGAGTCTGAGATAGCCTAAAATCCACTCCTTTGAATAAGTCAGCGGAGACTGCTGAGTGCTTTGGAGGGTTGCCTATTGGGTCCTCATGAACTCAAGGAGCTTGGAGACCAGGATTGCGATCCACTCCTTAAACTCTTGCCCTGAAGATTGGTGAGAGTCTGAAGCGATAGCTAGCAAAGTTCATTCCCTTGATCCGTTTGCAAGCTTTTCAAGGAGAAGTAGCCAGGCTGCTGACTTTGTTCGAATTAGTGGAGTTAAAATGCCTGTTTGCCGATCTCAGCTGCTTTTCTTCCATGGGACCCCCTGAAAGTCAGCATAGTTAAAGCAGCTGCCTCAAGGTGTCTGTCAGGTGTTGGCATCCTCCATTGGTAATAGAGCCCACTTCATTGTTGGTATTCCCAAATTACAACCAAGACCTTTTCAGTGATGGCGTCTGGCTGTCATCCAGTTCATGCTTCTTTGGATGAGGAAGGCTCCAGTTTCCTGAATGCTTTGATGATGATGATGAATGATGATGATGATGATGGATTGATTGAAGGGTGGATGATGATGATTGATGATTGTTGTAGTGACTGATGTGGTGATTTGTTGCTTACTTCCCTCAGGGGTGAGGTGATGCAGCATTTCAAAAGGATGTTCAGTGGCTGGAGATTCAGGAGGGTGGACATCTTCAGTAATCCATGTCATCTCAGCATCAAGCCTGCCATTCCTCCTCAAAGTCCACAAGGTCTTCCTCTGATTCTTCATCGGATGAGTAAATTGGGGAGATCAGCCAGAGTAGGGACCCTGAAGAACATCCAGCTTCCCCCTAAGAAGAGGGTTTGCCTTCGTTTGGTGTCAGTCCCTGATCCCTTCAGGGAGAACAGGGAGTGGGTGTCTCTGCCTGGTCCACGGGGATCAGTTCCTGAGGAATGCGCACCTTCGTGAATTGTTATTTGTTTCCCTATCAGGCGGGTTGTATGTTTTCCTCTGAGTCTATGGTGGAATGATTTGGGCGCCCCTCAGACAAAGGCGTGTTTTGCGAGTGTCCTCATCGGGCCCAATGAAAATGTTGAGGCCCCCCTTTCCAGCAAGCTTTGGACTGCGGCTCACTGAAGAAAGATATAGGGGCCCGTTTACTCCCTGAGACTTTGGTTTGTGATTTACCAGAGTCCTTTGAACAGGGATGTGAATGCGGTGTGGGTTTCCCTTCTTTTAGTGGGGTAGTGCTGCCCCACCGAGGATTAAGAACCCTTAACTCCCCCCTGAGACCTGGTTGTGATTTACCAGAGCCTTTAGGCAGACGTGATTTGGTATGGGTCCCCTTTCAGTTAGGGTTGTGCTTTCCTACGAGGGATTTGGACCCTGTTTCTCCCTGGGACACTGATTGTTGATTTGTCAATGTCTTTAGCAGGGATGTGAGGGTTGAGTTGTTTCCTACCCCACTGACTTGTATATGTCAGTAGGTCACGCGTGAGGGAGAAGATTTGCCGAGACACTTGGAGTGTGATGTCTCAGTGCCCTCCCGTTTGGCGTTTCTTTCTTGGTCATAGAAGCGGCCCTCAGTAATGGGTGTCTCAGTAGGGACCGGGTCAGTTGTTGCCTTTGATGTTTGGGGGCTTTAGGCGACTGAGGCGTTCCAGGTGGCGAGTGACTTGGTTGAGGGGGGCCAAAACCTTCCTGTCCCTTGTCCCTTTCTTCTACTTCACCTTCTTGTTGGGGAGAGGGGAATGGGCTGAAACTTTGTTGTCACCCTGGGGATTAGCATTTTTTAGAGGCATATACGTGGTCAAGGCGACTGCGGTTAACCATCAGTAGGGTCATGGACCTTGGGGTCTCAAACCAACAGGTATTGTCACACAAGCTATCCACTTGTGAATTGGCTAACCGTACAAATAAAACCTGAAAGCTTAAGACAGATGACAATGTAAATCCTTGGGTACAGTGTTTTCCCCGGGTTGTTAAGTCCCAACGAGGGGTTTGATTGTATTTGGAAAAACGTTTTATTGGGAAGGAGTGATTTGAATGGTAACCAGAAAAGGAATTGCGATTAATTTTTACACTACTGATTTGCTTGGAATTGAAAATGAAGAATGCACAATAACAGTATGACAAATATTATAACACATAAATGCAATTTTAAGCAAAGTACAGGGACTAAAAGTGACAACTTCTAAACTACAGGGAGCTAAATGACAAACGTTCCACACTTCAAGCGGGTGTAAAATTAAAAATTTGAAACTTATAATTTAAAGGAAATTAAAATCTAAAAAAGGGGAAAATTTTTTTAATTTAATACTAATTAATATTAACTATTTAATTATAAACTATTTAATTTAATAAAACCATTTAAAACTACCCAAAAAGATTTTTATACAAATTTAACTTAGAAAATTTCAAAATTATTTTTCTAAAAATTCTTAAAATGGACTAAAGTATTTATAAAAATTAAAAAGAATTTTTTTGTCTTGTTTGTGGATTTTTATAATTAAAACTTAATAATACTTAAATCTAATTAATAAACATATTTAGGAAGAGAAAATTAGAAAAATAAAAGGAGAAAATTACAAAGATAATTTTTACAGGGTTCTAAACAATGCTATACCCAAACTAGAAAAATTATAAAAATATATCTGGAGGATAATTTTAAAACACTTAAAACTATGTTTCTTTTTGGTTTTCTTAATTAAGGCTGTTTTTAATTAATATTAAATCTAAAAATTACCAAATGAACATTATAAATTCTAGAAAAATTTACTACAAAACTTAAAATCATGCATATTAGGATTACAAGAAAAATATAAAAAAGTACTACTGGTTTAGAACAAATTGGTATACAGATTTAATTAATTAACTTTTAATTAATTACTAAATAAACTAATATTAAATCTAATAAATACTAATAGAAAAAGAAAATTCTTAAGAAAATTACTACAAATACTTAAGGTGACAAACTAATTTTAAAATTATAAAAACAAATAATTATTAAGCTGAAATTTAAAAAGAGAAAAGAAAATTAAAAAATATTAAATAGAAACTATCCACCTTTTATTAAAAAGTGATTATTTTTGGATTTTTTCTTTTTGAGACATGTCTTAATACTAGAAATGAACAACTTTATAAAAACAACTAAGTTTACAACCTAAAAACAAAGGATTTGGACACCATTTTTGTTACAGGTTCATATTGAGTTTTAGATTTTTGAAAAGTTTGGTGACAAGCTTATGGCAAAGCTAAGGTACCAATTTAAGTTCAAACAAGCTAAGTACACTAAATACAAACCATAAAAACCACAAAGCTTCACGAACAAGCAAATCAACAAGTTACCGATTCCACTTGATCTCAGAAACCAAAATAAGACCAAAAGGGTGAAATTGTAGCCCTTGTGGGAGACCACAGGACTTAAACCAAAAGTCCAAACTAAAACTTTGTTATTACTAAACAAACCTGGAAAAGATTACAATTCAACAAGAATCACAGGAGATTGTCAAGTAATGAGCACTAGAGGTCTTTGTGAAAAAATTGGTCAATTGCTGAGACAGTAAAAGTGCACAGGACAAAAAAGCTTAAGTGGCCAAATTAGCTTACAGAATAGCATCAAAAGGGTAAATATGGTTAAAAGTATATCTCAAAACAACTCAGATCAACTTGAAAATAACAACACAATCAGGGCATAAAGTTACACAGAAACAAGAATCACTAGGGATCAAAACACTATCTACTCAAGTACCACTTAGAACATTGAGGCAAACAAATAGACTATGTGCAGCCCTAGCAAATCATTTGTAATGGAGAAACAATCATGCATACATCAATATGGCCCAGATGGGATTCTCTCTC